>JAYESA010000014.1:64104876-64177376 GCA_036927795.1 Iris macrosiphon
AGAAGAAGGAATGGAAGAAAGAAGGGAAAAAATGGAAGAAGAACTTACTTTGAAGAAGAAGAAAGAAGAAGTGGAGAAGAAGAAGAAGTGAAGAAGAAGTAGAGTATGAAGAGAGGGGGAAGGGGGCTGCTGCTGTGTTCTCACGGTTGGGGGGGTAGATAGGGGCCGGCCATGCTATTAAAGGGATTACACTAATTTCCAAATGCCCAAAATGCCCCCCCCCCACACTTGGTTTTGGGTTCCGGGTTCCAAAAGCACTCAAACTAACTCCAAATCACTCCCACTAACCCACTAAAAATATAATAAATATTTTTAAGCCCCAAAATAATCCTCACAAGGGTGTGGGCTGGGTCGGACATGGGTCCACTAGGGTCTGACATGGGTCCAGACTAGCCAAAACCCTAAAACAATCATTAAAAAAATAATATAATCACTAAATAAATATAAATATAATTAATTAAATACAATACACAATTTATATAAAAAAATAACCCTATTTTCTAGAATTGGGTAGTGACAAGCCTACCCTCCTTAAAATAATTTTGTCCTCGAAATTAAAAGACGAAACTAGGACAGGAATGCAAGGAAAGAACCATACCTCAGGGCTCGAAGAGATAGGGGTATCGCTCGCGCATTTCATCCTCCCTTTCCCAGGTCGACTCACCTGGAGAATGATGCCTCCATGCGACGCGAACCAAGGGAATAGTCTGGTTCCTCAACACCTTCTCCCGCCGATCCAGAATCTCCACCGGCTGCTCTGGATAGCTAAGAGTAGGGCCCACCTCGATCTCCGAGTGATCCAATACGTGACTGGGATCCGCCATGTACCGTCTCAACTGCGACACGTGAAATACATTATGAACTTCCTCCAGCGTAGGCGGCAACTCAAGCCTATACGCCACGGCGCCGACCCTCTCAAGGATACGGAAGGGTCCAACGAAACGTGGTCTAAGCTTCCCGCCTCCACCGAAGCGAATAGTGCCCCGCGTCGGAGAAATCCTCAGGAACACCAGATCTCCAACCTAGCACAAACAAGGTCTCTGCACTTAGTCTAAAACAAGCAATCATAAGCAAACACAAGAACAAAATCTAGATTCTAAGCTATACCTCGAACTCCAAAGGTCTCTGGTGGCTATCGGCCCAATGTCGCTGCCTGTCCTGCGCCACCCGAAGTCTATCTCTAATGAGCTTAACCTTCTCTGCTGCATCAACCACCATCTCCGGGCCAAGCAAAGCTCTCCCACCTACATCATCCCATGATAACGGAGTGCGACACCTCCGTCCATACAATGCCTCGAAAGGTGATATCTCGATACTGGCTTGGTAGCTGTTGTTGTAAGCAAACTCTACCAAGTGCAAGTGATCCTCCCAAGAGCCTCTGAAATCCAAAACACAAGTGCGAAGCATGTCCTCAAGTGTCTGAATGGTCCTCTCTGACTGACCATCTGTCTGTGGGTGATACGCACTACTAAACTTGAGCCGGGTGCCCAAGCTAGCCTGCAGACTCCTCCAGAAATACGAAGTAAAGCGACTGTCCCGATCTGATACTATGCTCACAGGAACTCCATGCAGTCTGACTATATGGCGTACATATATCTCTGCTAGTCTCTCTGTAGATGTACCCACTTTGAATGGTAGAAAGTGGGCCAATTTGGTCAACCTGTCCACGATGACCCAAATCGCATCCTTTCCGCCTAGAGAACGGGGAAGTCCAGAAACAAAATCCATGGTCACATGCTCCTATTTCCACTCCGGAATGGGTAACGGCTGGAGTAAACCTCCTGGCCTCTGCCTCTCCGCCTTCACCTGCTGGCACACTAAGCATCGGGATACGAAGCGTGCTACCTCCCGCTTCATCCCGTACCACCATACATGCTGTCTCAGATCTCTATACATCTTGTTGGCACCTGGATGCATAGAGTACTGGGATCGATGCGCCTCCTGGAGAACCTCCTCGCGCAATGACCCACTCGGCACGCACAACCTGGTACCGTGCCGCAAGGAACCATCATCAGCAATGGTGAAGTCATCTGACAATCCCATCTGAACCTGCGCCCTAATGCTCCTCAGGGACTCATCCTCAAACTGTGTAGCCCTGATCCGGTCTACTAACTCTGACTGAATCTGCAGTCCCCACATCTGTATCTCAACTCCAGGTACTATCACCTTAATGCCCAAGCTCTCTAGATCTGCCAGAAGATAACGATCTGTAGTCAGGCACATAGCTACCGGATACCTGCTCAACGCATCCGCAACTACGTTCGCCTTTCCTGGATGATACTACAACGATATGTTGAAGTCTTTCATCAACTCCAACCATCTCCTCTGCCTCATGTTCAGCTCTTTTTGGGTAAACACATACTTCAAGCTCTTGTGGTCTGTGAAGATCTCCACACGCTCTCCATATAAATACTATTTCCACAACTTCAGAGCAAAGATGACTGCTGCCAACTCTAAATCATGGTAGGGTAGTTCTTCTCATGAGGACGTAATTGCCTGAAAGCATAGGCAATCACCCTTCCATTCTGCTGTAACACACAACCCAGTCCCTTCCCCGATGCATCACTATAGATAGTGAATCCCCCAGAACCTGATGGCAACGTCAACACTGGAGCGGTCGTCAACCTCCTCTTCAGCTCATCAAAGGCGATCTGGCACTCCTCTGACCAAACAAACTCCATGTCCTTCCGAGTCAGCCTGGACAACGGCTCTGCAATCCGGGAAAAATCCTGAACAAATCTCCTGTAGTAGTAACCTGCTAGTCCCAAGAAACTCCTGACCTCGGCTATTGAACTCGGAGCACTCCATGCCTCAACTGCCATAATCTTTCTCGGATCCACCGAGATACCCTCTCTAGTCACCACATGACCAAGGAATTCAACCTTGTCAAGGAAGAACTCACACTTCGAAAGCTTTCCATAAAGCTTCTCCTTCCTGAGAGTCTCCAGCACCATCCTCAGATGCTCCTCGTGCTCCTCTGGGGTCTTCGAATACACCAAGATATCATCTATAAACACCACCATAAACCTGTCCAGATGCTGATGGAACACCTTGTTCATCAGATTCATGAACACTGCCGGGGCATTAGTCAACCCAAACGGCATCACCAAGAACTCATACTGTCCATATCTGGTCCGAAAAGCTGTCTTCGGAATATCCTCCTTCCTGACCTTCACCTGGTGGTAGCCTGTCCTCAGATCAATCCTGGAAAACACCCTCGCTCTGCTCAACTGGTCAAATAGATCATCAATATGCGGCAGCGGATACTTGTTCTTGATTGTGAGGTTGTTCAGAGCCCTGTAGTCGATACACATCCGTATCGACCCATCCTTCTTCGGCACAAAAAGTACCGGAGCACCCCACAGAGAAGAACTAGATCTGATAAATCCCTTGTCCTGAAGCTCATCCACCTGCTTCTTCAACTCTATCAGCTCACTGTTGCTGACTCTATAGATCTATAGACGTGCTGGGATATCGGCTCCGCGCTTGGCACCAAGTCTATAGAGAACTCCACATCTCTGTCCGGAGGTAACCCTGGCAACTCCTCCGAAAAGACATCCATATACTCCTCTATCAGTGGATGTAGCAACCTCGGCTCTAGACTCCCTTGGTCTGCTCCGCTGCTTCTCTGGCAAACTGAAACTCTGGCTCACCCGACGGACTAAACAACACTCTGCCTCCACGATAATCTATACTAGCACAATGCGTACTCAACCAATCCATCCCGAGTACAATATCGTAGCTCGGAAGTGGCATTACGAGTAGGCACACACTCAACTCCCGGCCTCCCAAGGTAACTCTTCGGTCTCTGCAGACATCACTGACTAGGATGATACCATCCCCGGTCGTGATCTTGCAGAGTCTAGCTAAAGGTTCAGCAACAAGATGGTGTCTAACAGCAAAAGATACAGACACAAAGCTATGAAAAGCACCGAAATCAAATAAAGCAAGTGCTAGAATGGAATCAAGAAGAACATAACCTGAGATCACATCACCAATTGGCTCGGCCTCGTCTATTGCCAGGGCAAAAGCTTGCCCCTGCTGTCCTCCTCGGTGCTGCTGCTGGTGCTGGGCGAGCCTCTGCTGCTGAGTCTGCAAAGGCTGACCTCTCTGCTGCGCTGTAGGTGCTCTGGCTGGTGCCCTCTGAGCGGCTCCTCCGCCTTGAGCTGTACGGGCAAGCGCTGAAGGACAATCCTTCAGCTGGTGATCTGCGGTACCACACAATAAATATCTGCCCAGCCTCTTTCTGCATATGTCCCATCCGTGCCCTGGCTTCCTACAGAAAGGGCAAACGATGGGCTACCTCTGGCCCTGCTGCTAACCCTGCCTCTGCTGCTGGGGCGCCTGCCGAAAGGGCGCACGACCCTGACCCTGGTGCTACTGGGTCTGCTGGAATGGCCTCTTGGCTGGGCCTGCACTGCTACCTGCTCCTGAAGCATCTCTGCTCCTCTTCATCTTCAGCTCTAGGTCATCCTCAGCTCTCTGTGCGTCGCTGACAATCTGCTCAAAGGTCGCCTCGCGGTCGCTCCTAATCAAGGACTTGACCGCCATGACCAAGCCCTTGCGGAACTTCCGCGCCTTCGCTGCCTCAGACAACCCCTCAACAAATTTGCCCAGACGACAGAACTCTGCTGCATACTCGTCCTGTCACTACCACATTCCAAAAATAGGGGTATTTTTGACTTTTTATAATATTTAATATTATGGTAGTTACAATTAAGTAATTGCATGATGGTATATTTAATTTAAATAATTATGTGAGGTGTGTAATTAAATATAGTATTATATACAGTGTTCATTTGTGTTTGAGCTGGTAGACTTGACCTAGAAGCCCAATAGGTGAACCCCTGTCCGAATTAGGGAATTTTGTATTTAATTGTTTTATCTATAATTTATTTATTGAAGATTGTAATTAATTACCGTATTTTATTTAATTATTGCGCATTGCCTTTGCTTCGATATTTGGAGCGCTATCCTGACTTTTGTCTTCCAACAAATTTCACAATCTTGCCCTAGACATGCCCGCCTTCCATTCTGCTATTTTTGCAACTCATAATTATGCTCTCTGTGCATTATTTCTAGCCGCACCCAAATCGTCGCGGACGTTTATTTTAATAATTCCTATTTTGTATCGTTGTGCGTTCCAATCGAAATTGGAGGCAATCTTGACCTATTTTTTGTGCGGCCCAAATTAGGATAATATTCTGTTCTGAGTCTTCTTCATTATTGGTATTGATGACCTGACCTGATTTTGGTCCCATGTACTCCTAATTAATTTTAGAACATAACTTGCATTTATTTCTAATTAAATTGAGGATACTATTTTAACCGATTCTGAAAATCCTAATTAAATTCACGTGCCCGGCTAGTTGAGCCCGTACCAAACATACAGCGCCCCCTGACCCTACAAAACACCGAACACCGAATCGCCCGCCAAATTTTTGTCATTTTATGTGTCTGTGCAAATACCCAAATTCAAGGGGGCTAATTTGCAAATTTACATTTTTGGTGCCAACACTCATTTGTTTAAACCAATGAGGGAGCCCTAATAATATTTTACTAAACCTCACCCTCATTCCCACATGAAATTCTTTATGACCAATCTAGACCACTCATTTAAAGGGGGTCAATCACCACCCTTGATTTCCCATACACCCTCTCCTTATTTAATGTCATGTCCCATCAACCCTAATCCCTAAAAAACTTAGGAAGGCCTCATCTCACAAGCCCCCATCTCCCTCAACACCAAACTGTAGCTTCTTCCCTTCTCCTTCTCTTTTCTCTTCTTTTCTTCTTCTCTTCCTTCTCCTTCTTCCTTTCTCCTTCTTCTTTATTGTTTTTTTTCATTTGAATTCAAAGGAAGAAGGGGGGGGATACTGTTCACTTCCCCCCCCCCGCACCTACTGTTCACCGAGCCTCTGCACCCCGACTTCTTGTTCACCCGGCGGCCAACCACCCAGGTCGACCCCACCTCCGGCGAGCTGCCCAGCCAGGCCACCGACCCGCCGGCTGCTGCTGCTCGGCCGACTCCCTCCGGAGGCCAACTCCCCATCCCCACTGCAGTGCTCCGGCGACCAACCGAGACCCCGACCCCCTGTGCACTCCGGGCGGCCGAGTCCCGGCAGCCCCACCCTGCTGCCCGGCCGAGCCCAGTACCCCCGACGGCCCTCTCCCTGCTCCGGCGGACTCCCTCTACTCCCTCTGCTCTTCTCCCCACGGCTTCACGAGCTGAGCCCGATCCTCCGGCGGACAACCCGACTTCCTCTGCACTCCGGCGCCGTCGCTCCACTGCTCCTCCCCACTGCTCCCCGGCCTCTTCCCGAGAGCCCACGACTCGAGCTCAGCCCGCACCGACTCCGGCGGCCCCCTCACGAGTCTTCCCCCTGAGCACAGTCTGGCGCTGCCAACTCCGATCACCACCTCTGTGAGATTCCAATTTCCTCCTCCCTCCTTTAATAGATTGATTCCTGGGTATAATTGAATTGGTGAATATGAATTCCTATATATTAATATATAAATAAATTCATGTATATACATGTGTATATGAATGTACATTGTTCTATTTTCAAATAGTATATATGTATCATATATGTATGTATATTTTATTAATTGTATTTATATACATATGTATGTATTATTTTATGTATATGTATTCATATATATATATACGTATATGTATGTATATTTTTATTAATTGTATTTACATATATATATGTGTATGTATATTGGTATTCTCTTATAATGTGTATCTAATAGTGTATATATATATGGTTAACAGATTGATATATATACGTATTTAATACGTATTTAGTAAATTAGTATATGTATATGTATATTGTTTATTTAATTAAATATTTAAACACATAATGTATAGTATATATATAATGTATGTATAGTATGAAATTAATGTAATGTATGGTGTACATTAATTTATATAATATATAGTGTACATATAATTGGTATATGTATATACATGTATTTTATACATATATACTTAGTATATTTTTAATATATATATTTAATTGGTATATGTGTATACATGTATTTTATATATATATACTTAGCATATTTTCAATATATATTTAATTGGTATATATATATATATATATATATATATATATATATATATATATATATATATATATATATATATATATATATATATATATATATATATATATATATATATATGTATATATATATACATTGGGTTATTTTATAATATCTATTTAATAAAAAAGTATATATTATTGTATTTTTAATTGGTACATGTGAGTATATATATAATTAGTCTATGTATGTATTCGTTAATTCGTATGTATATATATATAATATATATATATATATATATATATATATATATATATATATATATATATATATATATATATATATATATTTGTATAAACCCTTAGCATATTTTTAATATATATTTTGTATATGTATTTAATTTGATATATATATTGTAAGTACATATGTTAATTAAGATGTGTATATTTATGTATATCCCTACCAGATGACCCTAGTTGACTAGTGCCCTGCCTGGCATGGCCCTGAGGCCAGTGTTTTTGACTGTGTGTTAGCGTAGCATCTGATGCAAGTGTTATTGTGATATATTTTTAGGACTGTTGCTTCACCCAGGGGATATTCTGGAACAGGACACCAGTAATTACCAGCTAAGGACCCAAGGCAAGTACATTCTCTGATAATTTCCAATTCCTTGATAATTTCTATAAGTTCAATAATCATGAAATATTACATCTGAATCCTTGACACTGTGCTACACGGACTAGTATAGCTTGGATCTGCAGTCATGAGATGTTACATTGATTATCGTATTGACATTGTACACGACATGTATATTAGATATCGTACATGATAGATTGGACTTGCTCGTGTTTCGTGACGTGTCATGGTTGGATCCACATTACTAGTTGGGGGCGGGGAAGTAGTTAGTAAGAAATGTGATCATACCCTTTATACAGTATAGAACAATGTAAGTGTTAATCATGCTCTTCACTCATGATTAGCCAGGCCCTTTAGCTATCGTACATGTTCCCAAGCCGATCACATTTTGAAACTACTATTTCAAACACTTAGAATAGATTACAGTTCCCTATTTTAAATCATATACTACATCACCGTATATGATACTGTACCTTGTTCTTTTCATTTTCATACATGCACTGACTGTACCATATTGCCTATTGCCTGTCTCTTTACATTGCCTGCCTCTCCTTTATTGCCATTGCATTTATTTCAATGTCTTCTCAGTATCTAGCATCATATGTTTATTGTTTTATAGTCCTTATCAATTAAATGGAACTGTTATTTGAGATTTGTACTTTGCTCCTTCCTGACTGGAAATATTTTTCCAGACTATGCCTTAGAGGACCGCTGTCCGACACTTTATGGACCATATGGTGAGTAGCTGCAACTTGGGCTTGATAGTTTAGTTGTAATTTCGGGAGGTCTAGCCGGAATTACTATTTTTTTAGTTAGTTCTTTAAGTAGACTAAATGGTACCGGATTTGTCTCCGGCATTTTTTGATGAGACTTGGATATTGTTGGGTTTGATTATTATTTTAGACTTGTGTTGTATTTAATTTTTGTTCGCTATCTTATCGTGCTGTAATCCTGTGATTGAGTATGTGTTCATTTTATTTGTGTCATCCGTGCCTCCTTATGGAGATTGGATGCTTGTGTGAGATTGGCTAGATAGTATCAAGACCTTGACAGCGTTCTACCGCCGATGCTGCGGCGTAGGCTGGACGTACTCGCGTACTCGTGCCCCAATTCTGGGTGTGGGTCGTGACACGTCCACTGACATACTCCCCTGGACGAGCGCCTCGAACTGACTCTCTAAGGCACTGAGAGCCACATCCGGGAAGAACTTCTCCTTGAAAAGCTTCTTGAAAGCCTCCCAAGTCAGTCCCGAAACTGCTATCCGCGTATCCGTGCGGTACCAAGTGAGGGCAAGGTCGAACATCTGGCTGCCCGCTGCCTCGATCTGCATGCTAGCTGGGATCATCGCCAGCCTGAAGATGCCCTCTATATGCTCGATCCAGTCGTCGGCGTACAGGATCCCCTCTATGCCGCGGAACTCCTTAGGCCGCATCCTCTAAAAATCGATAATAATACCTGGCCTAGGATACTGAGCCTGCTCTAGCTGTGGCTGGATCTGAGCTACTCTGTCGACCGCTGTCATAGCCACCTGATGAGAATTCTCAATGCCCATCCTCATAACATCTGCCTGGCGGTGCTGCGCATCCATCATCTCTCGAAAGAACGCGAACAACTGTGTAGCATCCACTGGCGCAGGCGGTGGTGAAGGAGGTACCACCGGAACAACTGAGGTGACTCTCGGATCAATAGGAGCAAGGGGATCTCCGAGAGAAACTGACGCTCCCTCAACCGCAGGAGTAGCGAGTGGAGCGGTAGCGGCTGCCGGAAGTTGAGCAGGTCGAGAGGTGGCAGACCTCTCGGTGGCAGCTGCTGGGACGGTGCGCTGAGATCTGGTCTTCGGAGGCATCCTGAACAAAGATCAAAAGAAGTCAATACAGTACAAGAAACGATATCATCAAGGAAGGACAGTAATATTACAAAAGAATACAAATTCAGGGAAAATTAAAGATAGCAAAAGAAAGCAGGAAGGGTCCTAGTTGTGATTGAGCACACTCTCTCTCAGCCTATATCCTATATCCTATTGCAGGTAAACCTAAAAACTAGACCTGCATGGGCCGCCACCAAAAACGTGTGTTACGACCCGCACCCGAAATTTGGGCATGAGTCGTGGGTACGTCCAGCCTACGCCACAGCATCGGCGGTAGAACGCTGTCTAGGTCTTAACACAACATATATATCCTGTCAATAGTCTCAACTCCGTACGGAGGACAAAGATAATAATCCACAGTTCTATAATACACTCAATCACAAGCTATAAGAAATAATGGCACGATGAGAATAGAAAAGAGTTCTAAAAAAAAACAACCACAATAAGTCCAACTCAAATCCTGGGTCTAGATGACCTCACCAAGTCACAAAATAATAAATACAACTCAGTCTCAGTCTAAACAATAAATAAAGAAAAAGTAATCTAAGTACAGGCAGGTAAGATCTCCTCTAGGCTAGGCAACTCCTCTGGTATTTCCGGAGTGAAATCTCCCTCTATTCCTGGGCCGTAATGAGTGGGGCAATAGTTCTCCAGGTCCTCTGAAAATGTTATCCAGTCAGGATTGGAGCGAAGCACAAGCACTAACAGCAGTTTCATTAAATTGACAAAAACTATAAACAGTGTAAGAAATATAAGATGAGAATAAATGCTGGAAATATAAAGTACTGGAGAAATGAAATAGGCAATAGAGCATCTAGCAATGAACAGTAAACAGTGAATGCTAGAACAAGTGGAACTGAATAAAGAATAGACATCTAGCTAAGTGTTTAAAATATCAGTTTATTATGTGATCGGCTTGGGACTAGATCAGGCTGGTTATATATGATTAGCTATGATTCTTGTAGGTCAGGCTAACCATATGGTTAGCTATGATGCATGTAGTGGTCAGGCTAATCATATATAACAGCTATGATGCATGTAAATGGTCAGGCTGCACCCGACGTGAGAAGTGGGGTGAGCTATGATGTATGTAGATGGTTGGATATGATCACATAATCTACTAATAGTTCCCCATCCCCCAGCTAGCACGATGGATTCCAATCACGACTCCTTATTATGGGGATCTAGAGTGCTAACCCGTGTATCCATAGTGTCGGAATCAAGTATGTAATACAACTAGATTATAGAAGTAATCAACAAAATAAAAACTGTCAGAGAATGTACTCGCCTGTGGTCCTGAGCAAGGTGTGAGGATCGATGTCCAAAGTGGGATCACAATGACCTATTTGTGGAGTATAAATGTTAGATACTGAATTAAGGAAATAACATGTTTAACTAATTAAGAAATGAGGCTTCTAGGTCATGGCTCAGGCTATACTAGACATTAGTACATAACTATCTATATGGTATTACATAATACTTATATAGCTTACAGTTAATAACACTACCTAATACCAACTCAAGGGCCAATACTAATCATATCAATACTTTGATATCAACCAACTACTTACTAATACTAAATATAACTAGCAAGTGCTATTTAACAATACGATACTAACTAAGCTAATTTCCTAACTCTAAGGCAAGCATATAGCTACAGGTAGGATCACATAGCCTAACCTCTGAGACAACCTATGGTTACACAGGTATGGCTAATCTAGCTACTGATACATAACACCATCTCCCTAAACTTACTGACACAACCCTAAAGGCTGATCACTGATACATCCTCCTTTGCCACACTGACACTGGTACACTATCTTACTTCTACATAACATATGGCTCACTCCAAAACTCTCAACTCAGTCCTCACACAGACAGATACTGAGAGACACACACACAGGCAATCACTGAGTTCTTACACTGGTATTCACTCACACAGGGACACACAGCCATATACCCAAGTTCACAGTCTGAACTACACAGGCACTTACATCCTTAACCATACTGATACACACTCACAATGCTGAACATAAATTCCTAACTCACTGAAAATGAGGACTCCCACAGGATCATCACTGAATACACACACACTGATACCTACTCACAGGTATCACTCAGGGTGCACACACTGGATACTGGCACATAGGTTACACCTACACTCACACACTATAGATAAACTGACACACAGACAACATTAACACACTGCTAACTCATACAGACACTGAGACACAAGACTACTACACAGTTAGGGAAAACAGACACTTAGGTGCTGGAGAATAACCTGGGACACTGACACTAGTTCACTGCCCAATACAAATTCCTAACTGACACACAAGCTAGACACTGCACATTGATACCTAAACATCTACACTAAAACTACCAACTCACGGATACTTAACCCTATAGTTTATAGGTATCGAATAGCAGTGGGTATATCCTACACTAAAACCCCTAAATACTGATACCACAGTGTCAAATTTCTGAGAGAAGCATATAGCTACTATACACTGCCTGTGCTTGCTGACACTGAACTCAGTGCACAGTTGGATGCACCACACTTACACAGTTTCACAAAACAGGTACACAACACACAGTCACTGTGAAGATGGAATTGATACCTAGAGACACTCACTGCACTCACACTATACTGGTAAACTAAAATCTGAAATAACCTAGGACACACACAGTCACTCTTACCTAACTGATACACATAGCATATTGTTCACACACATACACAGCATAATCTGCACACTGCACTCACACAGATACAGATTACTGATACTGGTATACATTGACACTTATACACAGATTCACACAGGCATGTTGAACCGAACTCCTCACTGAATTACACACATACACATTAACACATAGGTAAACACTGATATTGAGACACAAGGTACTAGGTTCTAGGATACATACACAGGTTTTACACACTGAAATCTTAATCCTATACACACAGTTCTTCTCCAAACCCGACTGCACAGTAAAACCAAACACAGTCCAGTGCACTCCACAGAAAATCCCCCAAATCATACAACCCATGTTCAAACATATGCAATTATATAAGTGTAAATATATATCAAAATAGGCAGAAATTCGAATACATTAGATAGGTAAAACTCTAATAAACCTATCACCAAACACCTGGAGTGTTGAAATCGAACTCATAATAAGAACTTATGAAAAATCCCCAAACGAAACCCTAAACGAGATCCAACCCTAACGTTGGAGGAGGAAAACAGTCTACATGCAAAACCCTAGGGTTAGGGTTCACGAAAATTGGGGGAAAACCCAACGTAGGTCACCAACACAAATTCGACCTAGGTTTTCATGTAGGGTCCCTAGAATTCGTAATCCATACAGCAAGGGTTCCTAAAGGCCAACCACAAATAGAAAAACAGAATCAAATAGATAAAAATCGGATTTACCTATGGGAGATGGTTTCTCCAATGAAGGTTCTTCTTTCCCAAGGCTTCTTGACCCCAGATCCTTGTTTTCCCTTTTCTTTGGAGGAGGAAGATGGAATCCCAGGGTTTGATTCCGAATTTGGGGTGGGGAAGTGGTTTTCTCTAATGGAGGCTAGGGTTTTCTCTCTTCATGAAGGGGAAAAGGGTTGAGGGTTGCTCCCTTTTATATTAAAACTAGGTTAGGGTTTCAAATGCATAGTTTTAGGTTAAACCCCCATGTTAGGTCATGTAGAACTCAATTAGCTCAGGTTAGGGTTTTCTAGGGTTTGAGGTGCAACCCTAAAGTTGGAATTCTAGGGTTTGTCTAGAATTTGGGTTTCAAACTAGGGTTGAGTCCTTAGGGTTATAGTCCTAATGAGTTCTAGGGTTTGGCCTAAACCAAACACAACTAACAACATATAAATAGTTTTAAAAACTCAGCAGATTAATTAAACACATAATTATTCATAATAGTGAAATTACACAAATGCCATTATCTAAAAATGTGGTAGTGACAACGTGTCACGACCCGCACCCAAAAATCGGGCATGAGTCGTAGGTACGTCCAGCCTACGTCGCAGAATCGACGGTAGAACGCTGTAAAGGTCCGTTCTAGGTCAACCAACTATCTATATATCTCACAGAAAAATTGGCCATAACCTCTCCAAAAGGAGGGCAATCACGCAATATATATATAAATAATCCTCTCCAAAAGGAGGGCAACCACGCAATATATATATGAACTCTCAATCACAAAATCTAGGGGAAGAATATAAGCACGATATGATATAAACAAGGAAACAGAACCAAAGAGAGCAAGACAATATCCAAAATATACAGTCAGAGGCCAATATAGCTACAACATCTCACAACATCAAAAGAATAAGTACAATCATCCAAAATAAACCACTGGGAACAATCCAGGAAACCCACCTAGCTAACTAGGGCGCTATAGGCGTCTCCTCGGCGCACTCCTCCTCAGTCTCGGGGTCACAACAGTTGTCAACACCCGGCCCGTAGAACGTCGGACAATAGTCCTCAGGATCCTTTGGAAAAAATATGCCCAGTCAGGACTGGAGCGAAGTACATAACTCTAAAAGTAACTCCAAATACATGGTAAGGTGGATATGACGAGCAATAGAAAAGTATACAAGATGCACAGGAAATAAATATATGCTGGAGCACAATAAGTAGCTGCAATGTAAACTGGAGAACAATACAAGTACTGAAAAAGTAACTGCAGGTGAGAAACATGAATACTAGCTAAGTGCCTTGAGCACAAATTCGTTATGTGATCGGCTTAGGTTGCACATGAAAAATACTACGATAACTCCGTTATGCGTGAGTTGCATAACCGACATACACATGAATACTGTTTGGCTTTGATCACATAACCAACTCCTACTCCCCTCCCCCACTAATACCATTGGATCCAACCACAACACGCTATATACATGATAATAGATCGCGCACATGAAGGCGAGAGCACAAGAAGCACATGATAGCACATGAGAATCAATACCCGAAGCACATGATGAAATACACGTGATAGAGTACCCGCTGAACACGGTAAGGGGGATAGCATCTCATGACGGGATCCACTAGTACCAGCTCATGTAACAAGGTGTCAGAATCAAGTATCACAGTTCTAAAACAGGTGATATAAACGCTATCATGAAATGGAAACTATCAGAGGTAGGTACTCGCCTGATGTCCTGAGCAACTGATGAGGATCGAGATCCGGACCGGTATCGCAAGAATCTATTGTAAAAAGCAAAATTAAACAGGATTCTAAGCATTTAAACTGATATAAAATAATTAAAAACAGGCTTCTAGGGCTATTCTAGGTCGAACGGGTCAAACCGGTAAAATTTGGGTCAAAAAGTCAACTCGGGGTCCAAAAAGTCAACTCTAGGTCAAAACTAGGTCAAACGTTGACTTTTACGGTCAACGAGGACAATTATGGTCAAAGCTAGGTCAAACTAGGGTGCCCCTAAAATTATAGGTCAAACCGAGCTCATTAAGCTACTAAACTCACAAACTCGCCTAATCGAGATACCAGGATACCCTCGGTATCCGATACCTCGCCCTAGGCCACGCACCCCGCCTAAACCCGCTAAAACCTATGCTAGCACGTGTAAATATATATACATAAACATATAAAAATCACTCCAATACATATCCTAGGCTATTGCTCAAATACCCCGCTCGAAACTTAATACCTTGGGTATCTCAAGGTATTGAGATACCTCGGTATCTCAAGGTATTGAGATACCGCTCTCAAACCCCTCTAACTTGCTATCTAACTAATAATTATACACCTAGTTATTAATCTAGGCTAGAAAATATATATATCTACCATATATTTATATATCTAAGTACCTATGTACATATATATATATATAGATATCCACACACACATACGAATACCCATTACCTTACCTATACATATATATATATAACTATAGGTATATAGTTATCTATATCTTAGATAGATATAACTATCTATCTACCTATCTATTACCTATCTAGTATTAATCTATCTAGTTACCTATTTATCTAACTATCTAACTAGCTATCTTATTATCTATTTATCCTACTATCTATTTAGCTATCTATCTATAATACTAACTAATAGCTAACTATATAATCTATCTATCTATCTTATTTATTAACTAATCTATCTAACAATCTATATAACCACCTATCTATACCCAAACCTCGCCACGCTCCTCGCTGCATGCTGGAGCTACCTGGAGCTTGCTGCTGCTGTTGCTGTACCTGTTATTGCTGCTGTTGCTGCTGCTGCTGCAGTGCAGCAGCAGCTGCTGCCACTGGCTGCTGTTCTACTCCCCTCTCTCTCTCTCTCTCTCTCTCTCTCTCTCTCACACACACACACACACACACACACACTCCTATATGCCTATATATATATCACTCTATATATATACAAACCTACATATATCTACACACATATATATAACTAGATATATATATATATATACACACTCTTATATCTATATACTAACACACACACTAACACACTCACAACACACTAATACACACACACACACACTTAAACACATATCAACACACACACACATAAATATACATAGCTATATATATATATATATATATACACACACACACACACACACACTCAAATATATATATACACATACCTATATACATACACAAGCACATATATATAAATACACACACACACACACACACATATATATATATATATATATATATATATATATATATATAAAAACACACATACATATATATATATATAAATATATATATATATATATATATATATATATATATTTATATATAAATATATATAGACACTTATTAATATATATAGAGAGACATAACACCACTCAACCACAACACACAATAACACGCTCTACTAACGCCCAACGACCCCGACACTCACCAACACCCTAAAATATATAAAATATAACTCGAGAACTCTAGCACACACTCCCCGATACTAACCCAACGCGCGCACAAGCCCGAAACGAGGAAACCAAGTCGAAATGGTCGTTCGGTTATTTCGACGAACACGTGGTGCACGGTTCGGAAAACCTCCTGAAACGCACACCAAACGAACTCGGAATCGGCCCAAAATTTACCCACGCGCTCTAAATAATGTTTAGATCCTAGAAAAAGTGATCCCGCGTCGATTCTAGGCCCGTGACGGAAATGCGCACGCACTTAGAATCGGCGACGACGAAAAACTCCAATTTTGCCCGAAACGCCCGTTTCTCCGCGACACGACTTCCCGTGTCCGAACGGAGACACGCACTCACCCTCAAGACACCCGACAACGTCACCTAGGTGCGTCTAACCTAGGGCATCACCCAAAATTGGGCCAATTTTGGATTCCACCCGAAATCGACACAAAACCTAATGTCAAAGTCTCTAAACTCAACCAAACTAGTTCCAACTTCCTCCCACGGGTAGGTTTAGGGTCTAGGAAGGTTCTACAACACTAATTATACTAAACAAAAGTAATTAGCAAGGGATGTAAACCCCCTGAATTTTCAAATTATTAAATCTTGGATTTTCCCAATTTTTCTGGAATTTTCTGGGAATTTTCTGTAATTAAAATCAAGGTTTTTAATTATTAAATGATTTTTTATTGGCAATAAATAATATTAAAATATCATGAAAATAACATTTTTGGGTGTAAAATGAAAAATTGGACTTAGGGTAATTTTTCTGGATTTTTCTGGGCCTCAGACCTATTTTTAAATGCCTGAAAACTATTTAATTTAATTAATTAATTAATTATTTATTATTTATTATTTATTTTATTTTAAATTTTTTTTTCTCTCTGCGGGCCGTCCAGGCCCATTGGGCCGCGGCCCGGCCCGTTAGCCTCAGCCCAGACCCGCCCTTTCGGGTCGGGTCGGGTCAGCCAACCCGACCCGCCCGCAAACCCGCAACCGCCGACCCGTTCTTCCCCCGCACTCCCCACGACGACCGATTCCCCCGGCCGCCGCCCGGATCTTCCGCCGACTCCGCCGGCACGCACCCCCGCCTCTTCAGCGCCGCCTAACGCGGCCACGACACCCGCCCGGAGCCCTTTAAAAACCCCCTCCCCTCACCGTCTTCCTCCTCCAGCCTCCTCCCTCCCTAGCCCTAGCCGCCACGCTCCGCCGCTCCTCCGCTCCTCCGCTCGCCCAGCCACCGCACCGCACCGCACCGCGCCGCCGCCTGAGCCCGCAGCCCCCGGCCAGCGCCGCTGCTCCTCCTCCTCCGCCCTCCTCGACGTACGGCCAGCAGCAACAGCAGCAGCAGTCGTCCCTGAGCCACCGCCGCCCCCCTGGACGCCGCGCCGCCCTGAGCCACCGCCGCCCCTCGGCGAACCGTCCCCCGCCCTCGCCGGCCGCCCAGCAGCCGCCCTCCGCCGTCCACGACCGGACTCCTCTCGGAACCCAAACCCTAGCCCTAATTTCCATTTTCGTGTCCGACACGAGTCGGACATGCCTCGACCCTGAATTTTCAGGTCCCCTTCAGGTACGTGTAACTTTCGCCTCGTAGCTCTGTTTCTAATTTCGTAAATTGCGTTGTGGAGCCTGTATGACCCTCTCGGTGTCCGGACAAACTGTTCGGGGCATCGCGTCCTGTGGTGATCACACACCGCGATCCAAAAACAGGGAAAAACCAGACCCTGTTTCACCCCGGAACTGAGTGCGCCCTGCCAAACGGGACGACTTGGTCGCGTGCGGTCTTCACAGATACGTACGCATCGTCGATACGGACGTGTGAGTTTTCGTAGAAGCTGATTCGGGTGTGCGTGCACACCGGAATCAACGTGTATCCGCGAACATCGCCCCGTATCCGCCTTTTTTGTAATTCACCCTAACTTCGTGCACACTCGTCGGATCAAGACGAAACTTGCTCCATCGGACTCGTAGCGATACGCTGGTCCTGTGGGTCAAGTTTGGTTCGATTCTGAGAACGTTGACGAAATCGCGTGTCGTGGGCCCCACAGGCCCCGCTCGACGGGCGATTTTGTGTTCGGCTCATCGGAATCCAAATCTGGAAGTTCCGTTGGGTTCGTATCAGCGTTCCTGACCTGTTGACACTAAGTTTGGTGAATTTGGAGACCTTTGACCCAGACACGTTTTTCGGTGCAAAGCGGGCCCATCGGCGGACCCCGTTTTGACCCGAAACTGCCTTTTTGCCCTTGTCTCCAAATTGGACCCGAGGATAGGCGTTTCTAGCTATTTGACATCTTCTGAGCATGATGGTAATGTCTATTTCAGCTTTTGGACTCATCTCTGGACTTTTCCCCCAAGAACCAAACTAATCAGATCCAAACAACAGGCAAGTACCTGCACCTCAAGTTAATCTTTATATATTGTGATAATTAATTTCCTGTCTTATATGTACCCTTGATGTTTACACCTAGTGTTAGAAATATTGAATTTCATGTCTTGAATATTGGTAGTTCCTGTCTTGTTTTTCACGTCGGGTGGGAGAATACCTAGAAGGCATGTAGTTTACCCTTCCCCTTGTCCTGTTTAATAGCTGTTGGTACACGACTGTATCCCAGCCGGATCCCGATTTCCCCTGTTTAATAGCCGTTCATGACGGCCGGATTAGCCTTATAAACCCCTACATGCCAACTATGTATTCTAAAAACAAACACAAGTTCACACAGATAGTTCTGGTCATGTTATATTTCTTGCTGGCTATTGTAGTTTCATTTCCTGTTTCATTTATTTCTGTTTCTCATATTCCTGTTTACAGTTAACTCTGAGATAATAATGTTCTGCTAATGCTGTTTCTCAACATGATATCCAATATTTAATTGTCATAAAATATTTAGTTTAACCTTGTTGTGCACTGTGTACTTTGCTCCTTTCCTGACTGGATCTGTTGATTTAGGCGATGATGAGGATCTTGCCCCTACTTATTATGGTCCCTATGAGAGGACTGATGATACCTATGAGGAACCAGAACCCACCCAGGAGACCCCTGCTGCTGAGTAGCTAGTAGTAGCTATCTTTCATTCTATTCTTATCTTATTTATCGGGTTTATCCCCGATTTCAATATTGAATTCCTGTACTAAAACATTTGAATCTGCTGTCACATTTATTTTCAGTTGAAATCTTAAGTTTCATTCTCATTATTATCTTGTCTATGTTATTTGTGAATGAGCTAGTTAGTAAATATGGATTGACCTAGACAGCGTACTACCGCCGACTCTGCGGCGTAGGCTGGACGTACCCACGCACTCGTGCCCGAATTTCTGGGTGCGGGTCGTGACACGTTTTTATGGTGGCCCATGCAGGTCCTATCCTAAAATAGGGTAATACCCTTGGACAGGGTATGGAATAAGATTGAGGATTCTAGGAAAAGCTCATTCACAGTATAACGTCCTTATTTTAATTCTTGATATCATTGCTGCTCAATTTTTCCTATCGCCTTTGGTTTCCAAGTATTCTATTCTGATCTTCCTATCCCTTAATCTTTCAGAATGGTCCAGACCAGGAATACAGTAGGTGGCACATCAGAACCAGCTGAGCAGAATGTGCCCGAGACTCTTGCACTCCCGCCGCCTCCATCTGTTCCGGCAGTTACCCTAGATGGGGCACAGCTGCTAGGAGTGTTCCAGGGATTGGTGGAATCCCAGAAAGAACAGACTGCACTTCTGCGGACCAGCCTCTCAGAAGCTCTTAAGTCCCAGGATACGTCACTTAAGAGGCCAGGGAGTGCCAAAGATTTCAAGAATCTAAGACCCCTGGAATTTTACGGAACTGAGGGCATTCTCTATGCCGATGAGTGGATAGAGAATGTCGAGAGACTCCTGAAGACTGCCCGGGTCCCTGATGACCTCAAAGTGGAGTCCGCAAGCCTGCAACTGTTCGATATTGCTCGAACCTGGTTCAGAGATGAACCCCTACTATCTGCTCCCGACATCACCTGGGAAGACTTCAAGAGGCTGTTCAAGGAGAAATTCTACCCCGAAGTGGCTCGGGAAGCTCTCGAAAGCCAATTCGAGAGACTGGAACAAGGTAACCTGTCTGTTGATGAATATACTGCTAAATTTAGCAGGTTAAGTCACTTTGCGGAGTACATGGTTCGTACCCCGGAGGACAGAGCCCGTAGATTCAAGAAGGGGCTGTCTCCGGATATTCGCCTTGCTGTCACCACCAGCCGAGCTCGTACCTATGAAGAAATCCTGAGCGTGGCACAAGGCGTAGAGAGAGATATGGGGCATAAACTGAAGCGGGAAAGAGATACCGGAAATGCAGGACCCAACAAACGCCCTTTTCAACAACAACAGCAACAACAGCAGAGGGCCCCGCAACAAACTCAGCGTCCTCTCCCTCGAGCTCCAGCACCCCAACCCCAGGCTCAGGGACAGAACCAACAAGCTGCTGCTTGTAACTTTTGCCAAAAACCAGGTCATACTTGGCAAGTCTGCAGGAAGAGGCTAGGTGTCTGCCTCTACTGCGACTCAGCAGCGCATCAAATGAGGGACTGTCCAGCTGCTCAAGGACGCACCGCTGCACCAAAGGCTCCAGCCCAGGCCAGGGCCCCAGCAGTACAACAAAGGGGACCCCCACTTCTAACACAATAACAACGCTTTGCTCAGCACCAGCAACAACAGAGGGGTGCACCGCAGCAAGGCCGTGCCTACGCAATGACTCTGGAAGAAGCTGAGGCCACAGCAGACGTGATTACAGGTTCTGTGCTTATAAATTCAATACCAGCTATTACTTTATTTGACTCTGGAGCTTCGCATTCATTCATGTCAGTAGATTTCCTTATGAAACATAGCTTAATCACTAAACCCCTTAGGAATTGTTATAAGATCATTACCGGTGGAGGAATCATCCCGGTTAGTGATGCCTGTAACAATTGTCCTATTACATTATGTGGAAGAGAACTGTATGCTAGATTACTTGTAATGCCAGTGCCCAGTTTTGACATTATACTGGGTATGGATTGGTTAAGTCAACATCATGCCACTATAGACTGCCACAGAGGTAGTGTAATCTTCAGGCCCCCTGACAAGCCAGAATTTGAATTTGCTAGAGGTTCTAGAGAAATGGGTAATAACAAAATTTGTGGAGCCCTAATAACAGAAGAAGTGCCACTACCTATCATCTCTGAATACCTTGATGTCTTCCCTGAGGATCTCTCAGGCTTACCCCCAGACCGAAAAGTTGAATTCTCTATTGATCTAGTGCCAGGAGCAGCACCAGTATCTCAAAATCCCTACAGAATTAACAAGAAGGAGATAATAGAACTAAATGAGCAAATCAAAGAACTAGAAGACAAATGCTTCATTAGGTCTAGTGTCTCACCCTGGGGAGCTCCAGTATTATTTGTGCCCAAGAAGGACGGAACATCCCGAATGTGTATTGACTATAGGGCCCTGAATGCCTTAACAATTAAGAATAAGTATCCCCTGCCCAGGATAGATGACTTATTTGATCAGCTGAGTGGAGCTCGGGTATTTTCCAAGATTGATTTAAGGTCTGGTTACCACCAAGTAAGGGTGAGAAAGGAAGACATCCCTAAAACTGCTTTCAATACCCGGAACGGACACTACGAATTCTTAGTAATGCCGTTCGGGTTGACGAATGCTCCAGCAGTTTTTATGAACCTAATGAACAGAGTTTTCCAGCCATATCTAGACAAATTTGTAGTGGTCTTCATTGATGATATTTTGATCTACTCCAAGACCCCCGAAGAACATGAAGAACATTTGAGGTTAGCATTGGAGACTTTGAGGAAGGAAAAACTTTATGGAAAATTATCTAAATGTGCTTTCTTCCTAGACAAAGTAGAATTTTTGGGACATGTTGTGACTGGAGATGGAATAGCAGTAGATCCTAAGAAGATAGCTGCAGTAGAATCCTAGCCCACTCCAGACTCTGTAGCTGAGATTAGAAATTTCCTGGGACTAGCTGGCTACTATCGGAAGTTTGTAAAGGACTTTGCTAGAATTGCGGAGCCCATGACAAAATTAACAAGAAAGGATGAAGAGTTCACCTGGAATGATGAATGTCAGCGTGCTTTTGAGGAATTGAAGAAAAGACTGACTTCTGCCCCTATTCTGACCTTACCTTCCGGAACCGGAGGTTTCGCTATTTATAGTGATGCTTCTGGAAAAGGTCTAGGTTGTGTACTGGAGCAGAACAAGAAGGTAATAGCATATGCCTCTAGACAGCTTCGACCACATGAAAAGAATTATCCAACTCATGATTTAGAATTAGCAGCTGTCATTTTTGCTCTTAAACTATGGAAGCATTATCTTTATGGAGAAAGGGTGGAAATATTTACGGACCATAAAAGTCTAAAATATATCTTCACTCAGAAAGAGCTAAACATGAGGCAAAGAAGGTGGCTGGAACTAATGAAGGACTTTGATATCACTCTTCAATATCACCCTGGGAAGGCAAATGTAGTTGCTGATGCTCTAAGCAGGTATCCTATGGCGATGTACTTGACTATGGACAGACACCTGCTAGAGGACTTGGAAAGTTTAGGTATTGAAGTAATTATCCCAGGAAAAGAAGGCCAAATGATGAACTTGCAGATTCAGTCTACTTTAATGGACAAGATCAAGAAGACTCAGTTTCAGGACGAAGGCCTGCGAAGCCTTCGAGGTCAAGTGCAAGCTGGACTAGTAGAAGAATTCAGAATTCATGAAGATGGATCACTGAGGCATGGCGATAGATTATGTGTACCTCAAGGAGACATAAGAGAAGAAATCATGCAAAAGGCGCACAGATCGCAATACTCTATACATCCAGGAGCCAAGAAGATGTACAAGGACCTGAGAACGCATGTTTGGTGGCATGGCATGAAAAGAGAAGTAGCCAGGTCCGTATCTCGTTGTTTAGTGTGCCAGCAAGTCAAGGCAGAAAGACAAAGACCTGGAGGATTGCTTCAACCCCTACCCATCCCGGAGTGGAAGTGGGAACATATCACAATGGATTTTGTTTCCGGACTTCCAAGGACACCTAGTGGAAAGGATGCAATCTGGGTGATAGTAGATAGACTGACCAAGTCTGCACATTTTCTACCTTTCAAAGTAGGGTTATCTACAGAGAAGCTGGCAGATTTATATATCAGACACATTGTCAGGCTGTATGGAGTCCCAGTAAGTATTGTCTCCGACCAAGATTCAAGGTTCACCTCTCACTTCTGGAAGAGCTTACAAGCCAGCTTGGGGACGCAACTCAAATTCAGCACAGCTTATCATCCCCAAACTGATGGACAATCGGAACGTACAATCCAGACACTTGAAGATATGCTCCGTACATGTGTTCTGGATTTTGGAGGATCCTGGGAAGACTACCTACATCTTGTGGAGTTCTCTTATAATAACAGTTACCAAGCAAGTATTGAGATGACTCCATTTGAAGCTCTGTATGGACGAAGATGTCGTACCCCGCTATCATGGGACGACGTTGGAGAAAGAGCCCTGCTGGGACCAGAGATGGTGATCGATTCAGCTGAGAAGGTAAAGCAAATAAGGGACAGACTTCGAGTGGCTCAAGACAGGCAACGACATTGGGCAAATAGCCACCGAAGGCCCTTGGAGTTTGAGGTAATTGAATTTATGAAATTCAAGTCAATTTAAATATTTTTATGGAACTAAGACTTGATTATGACTTTGTTAAAGGTTGGAGAACTGGTGTTCTTGAAGATTTCCCCGACACGTGGCACCATTAGGTTCGGAAGGAGTGGAAAACTCAGCCCAAGATTTATTAGACCTTTTGGCATACAGGAGAAAATTGGAGAAGTGGCATACCGACTGGCATTGCCACCCTCTCTGGATGGAGTACATAACGTCTTCCATGTGTCGCAGCTGAGGAAGTACGTGTCAGACCCCAGCCACATTTTGGATCACTCAGAGCTCGAAGTAGGCCCAAGTCTGACTTACCAGGAGCAACCCGTGGAGATACTGGATCGCTCGGAGAAAGTCCTACGGAACCAGGTTATCTCCCTGGTTCGCGTAGCTTGGAAGCACCATTCCCCCGGCGAATCCACCTGGGAGCGAGAAGACGAGATTAGAGAGCGATACCCCTATCTTTTTGAACCCTGAGGTATATTTTATTTCTCAGCCTTTCTTTTCGTGCCTTGTTATTCTTAAATTTCGAGGACGAAATTTTTGTAAGTTGGGTAGGTTGTAAACCCCTTGAATTTTCAAATTATTAAATCTTGGATTTTCCCAATTTTTCTGGAATTTTCTGTAATTAAAATCAGGATTTTCAATTATTAAATGATTTTTAATTAGCAATAAATAATATTAAAATATCATGAAAATAACATTTTTGGGTGTAAAATGAAAAATTGGACTTAGGGTAATTTTTCTGGATTTTTCTGGGCCTCAGACCTATTTTTAAATGCCTGAAAACTATTTAATTTAATTAATTAATTAATTAATTATTATTTATTTTATTTTATTTTTATTTTTTTTCTCTCTGCGGGCCGCCCAGGCCCATTGGGCCGCGGCCCGGCCCGTTAGCCTCAGCCCAGACCCGCCCTTTCGGGTCGGGTCGGGTCAGCCAACCCGACCCACCCGCAAACCCGCAACCGCCGACCCGTTCTTCCCCCGCACTCTCCACGACGACCGATTCCCCCGGCCGCCGCCCGGATCTTCCGCCGACTCCGCCGGCACGCACCCCCGCCTCTCCAGTGCAGCCTAACGCGGCCACGACACCCGCCCGGAGCCCTTTAAAAACCCCCTCCCCTCACCGTCTTCCTCCTCCAGCCTCCTCCCTCCCTAGCCCTAGCCGCCACGCTCCGCCGCTCCTCCGCTCGCCCAGCCACCGCACCGCACCGCGCCGCCGCCTGAGCCCGCAGCCCCCGGCCAGCGCCGCTGCTCCTCCTCCTCCGCCCTCCTCGACGTACGGCCAGCAGCAACAGCAGCAGCAGTCGTCCCTACCGCCGCTGCCGGCCGCCCTGAGCCACCGTCGCCCCCTGGACGCCGCGCCGCCCCTTGGCGAACCGTCCCCCGCCCTCGCCGGCCGCCCAGCAGCCGCTCTCCGCCGTCCACGACCGGACTCCTCTCGGAACCCTAACCCTAGCCCTAATTTCCATTTTCGTGTCCGACACGAGTCGGACACGCCTCGACCCTGAATTTTCAGGTCCCCTTCAGGTACGTGTAACTTTCGCCTCGTAGCTCTGTTTCCAATTCCGTAAATTGCGTTGTGGAGCCTGTATGACCCTCTCGGTGTCCGGACAAACTGTTCGGGGCATCGCGTCCTGTGGTGATCGCACACCGCGATCCAAAAACAGGGAAAAACCAGACCCTGTTTTACCCCGGAACTGAGTGCGCCCCGCCAAACGGGACGACTTGGTCGCGTGCGGTCTTGATGTTTACACCTAGTGTTAGAAATGTTGAATTTTATGTCTTGAATATTGGTAGTTCCTGTCTTGTTTTTCATGTCGGGTGGGAGAATACCTAGAAGGCATGTAGTTTACCCTTCCCCTTGTCCTGTTTAATAGCTGTTGGTACACGACTGTACCCCAGCCGGATCCCGATTTCCCCTGTTTAATAGCCGTTCATGACGGCCGGATTAGCCTTATAAACCCCTACATGCCAACTATGTATTCTAAAAACAAACACAAGTTCACACAGATAGTTCTGGTCATGTTATATTTCTTGCTGGCTATTGTAGTTTCATTTCCTGTTTCATTTATTTCTGTTTCTCATATTCCTATTTACAGTTAACTCTGAGATAATAATGTTCTGCTAATGCTGTTTCTCAACATGATATCCAATATTTAATTGTCATAAAATATTTAGTTTAACCTTGTTGTGCACTGTGTACTTTGCTCCTTTCCTGACTGGATCTGTTGATTTAGGCGATGATAAGGATCATGCCCCTACTTATTATGGTCCCTATGAGGGGACTGATGATACCTATGAGGAGCCAGAACCCACCCAGGAGACCCCTGCTGCTGAGTAGCTAGTAGTAGCTATCTTTCATTCTATTCTTATCTTATTTATCGGGTTTGTCCCCGATTTCAATATTGAATTCCTGTACTAAAATATTTGAATCTGCTGTCACATTTATTTTCAGTTGAAATCTTAAGTTTCATTCTCATTATTATCTTGTCTATGTTATTTGTGAATGAGCTAGTTAGTAAATATGGATTGACCTAGACAGCGTACTACCGCCGACTCTGCGGCGTAGGCTGGACGTACCCACGCACTCGTGCCCGAATTTCCGGGTGCGGGTCGTGACAAGGGAAAAGTTAGGGTTTACCTCTTGGGAGTTGAAATCCCAAGGCCAAAGTCTCCGATCTACTTGGAATCACCTCCCTCAAGCTCCAAGCCACCAAATCTAGCCTCCACACTAAATCTAGGCTCCTCACACCTAGGTTAGGGAAAAAGCAAGGTGAGGGTTAGCATAAAGAAGAAGGAATGGAAGAAAGAAGGGGGAAAAATGGAAGAAGAACTTACTTTGAAGAAGAAGGAAGAAGAAAGAAGAAGTGGAGAAGAAGAAGAAGAAGAAGTGAAGAAGAAGTAGAGTATGAAGAGAGGGGCAAGGGGGCTGCTGCTGTGTTCTTCACGGTTGGGGGGGGGGGGGTAGGTAGGGGCCGGCCATGCTATTAAAGGGATTATACTAATTTCCAAATGCCCAAAACGCCCCCCTCACACTTGGTTTTGGATTCCGGGTTCCAAAAGCACTCAAACTAACTCCAAATCTCTCCCACTAACCCACTAAAAATATAATAAATATTTCTAAGCCCCAAAATAATCCTCACAAGGGTGTGGGCTGGGTCAGACATGGGTCCACTAGGGTCCGACATGGGTCCAGGCTAGCCAAAACCCTAAAACAATTATTAAAAAAATACTATAATCAATAAATAAATATAAATATAATTAATTAAATACAATACACAATTTATAAAAAAAAAAAAAAAAAACCCTATTTTCTAGAATTGGGTAGTGACAACAACATTTGATTTTACTTATACGATGTGCCTAGATACAACATTTGATTTTTACTAATACTATATATTTCTGATACATTTACTTAATGCTACTTTATACTATGTGCCCAGATACTACATTTGATTTTACTGGTTGTCCCTCATCCCCATACCCTCGGCAATGATGATGAAAAATTGGAAAAATATAATTTTAATACTACACTTGATAACTTTTTTTATCTGAGCCAGGGGTATTGGGAAATACAAGAGTATCAGATAGAAGAGTTTGGCAATTATCTACTAGTTGATTTTGAAATTATCTACTGTTGGAAAAGTTGTTGCTCATATTTGATGGCAATCAACCAAATTATCTATTATATTTTTGTTGATGCCATTATAATTCTTCAATCTCTCTTGTTGTTTGAAAAATGGGAGATAATGTAATTCCTGCTACTGTTGTTCTATTTTTTTCTTCTTTATTTATTTTGGTTGAACCAAAAGATTGATCTCCCTTGCCTTGGCTGTGTTTCTGATGTAACCAGTGTTTGCTAATGTAATTACTTCTGCTGCTGTTCTATTTTCTTCTCTATTTATTTTGGTTGAACCAAAAAATTGATCTCCCTTGCCATGGTAGTGTTTCTGATGTTACCAGTGCTTCTGATATAATTTGTGGTTCAAATACTACATATGTTGCTGTTACTAGTGTTTATGATGGTAGAGTTTGCTTGGCTTGATCTCCCTTGCCTTGGCAATAATGAGGACCAATAAATTGATGATGGCTGCTGCATCTTCTTACGTACTGATACTACACACTTGATCATACTAATTCTCTGAGCCAACCCAGTTTTGGGTTTCTTATTGGGAGGACTAGAAATTTTAGCATTAAATTTTGTAATTTGGTCAAAATTTGAACGTTTAAATGTAAATATTTTCTCAATTTAATGTATATTGATTTGGAAATGGTGGCAATTATCCAGTATGATGCCAATTAACCAAAATTCTAGTCATGCTTTAGATTTGGAAATGGTTGAAATTATCTACTTTGATGGCAATTATCCCCTTGTATCAGTAATGTATCAGTAAGATATGCTTGACATGTCTGATGTCTTCGTACCAGTCTGATACTATATATTTTGGACTGATCAAGCAGCAGTTTAATTATATTCAAAATAATAATAATTATAATAATAAATGATGTTAATATTAATAATATTAATAATAGTAATAATAATAATATTAATATTAATAGTAGTAGTAGTAGTAGTAGTAGTAGTAGTAGTAATAATTATTATTAGTAGTAGTATTAACTAAAAATAGTAATAATAATACTTAGTTTATAATAATAATAATAATAATAATAATAATAATAATAATAATAATAATTACTTATTACAATTTTTTTTAATCCATACAAAATAATAATACATAATGAATAATAGTAGTTGGGGGAAACCTTACCATATACAAAAGTGGAAAACTATATCACTTCTCAATTACCACTTCCAACAACCATCCAAACGAAGGAACTACATAAAGTTGACTTTTCAACTCACTACCAACAAACATCCAAACTAAAGAATTACAAAAAGTAAACTTTCCAACTCACTTCAAACAACCATCCAAACTAAAGAATTACAAAAAGTAAACTTTCCAACTCACTTCAAACAACCATCCAAACGAATAAACTCATAAAATATGCATACGCATAACGTGCATACGCAGTGCGTACGCAATGCATACGCAAATTATATACTTCCAAATCTTTTATTTCGCTACACTTCCATAAACCAAACAGCCCCTTAAGTGAGACTCTTAATTAGCATTAGCACCCACGTGGACCCACATCTTTACATGGACTGGTCCTTCACCAAAGAAATGTGAATCAAAAAAGGAATAGTAGTTGGCAGCTGAAGGCGGGGAGCAGGTATGCTTTGAATGCAAGCCTTCACGCATCCCATCTTTTTCTTGAATAGAAAAACAAATTGATAATAAACCCATTCACTGTTCACTCCATCTCCTCCCCCGTTCCCCCATCCTCATCTCCACCAATTTTAGGGTTAGGGTTTTGGAAGGGAGATGGGGAGCGACGGCGTCCTCCGCGTGTGCCTAGTGAGCCTGGGGGCGGCGGTTTTGGCGGTGGGGATCTTCACCTTCTCCTTCAGGAAGGCGATGGCGACCTACGTCTTCGGGCTCGTCGGGATCGCCGGGATCCTCCTCCCGGACTGGGAGTTCTTCGACAGGGACTTCTCCCAATGGTTCTCCCCCATGCCCCTCCACCCGCCCACCTCCTCCGACCGCGTTCCAAAAATCGGAAGGTCCTATTCTTTTCCCATTTCCTTCAGTCTTTCATCATATATATATATATATGGAAAAATGTAATTGTATTAATAAAAATAAAACAGTTACATCCCAACCCACTTAATGGAGGTTCCGTTTTGCCAACATAGACCTTACATCAAACTCAATGTTGTTACTAATCCCTATAAGAGGGGGGGGGGGGGGGGGGGGGTATCAAGGCCTTCGAAAATATGCTTGTTGCGTTCCTTCAAGACATGCCAAACTGCTGCTGATAGACGGATACAGACTTCTGTGAACCACTCCGGTCCTCGCCTTCAATTCACCCCGAATAAGAGTGAAAAGGCCTTCCAAGTCCCTGGTCATTCCCATTGACATGGTCAACCTTCTTCCTTGTTATAGTAGAATCTGCTCCGTATAGACACAAACGAAGTACATATGACTAAGAGATTCATTGCTTCGTTGTCAAAGCACGCATTCCTGATTGTCAATCTGGATCCCGAACCTTGCTAATCTGTCCAATGTCAGGAGACGTCCCATCTGAACACGGTACATGCAAAGTTGCATTTTTTGTGTTGCACCCTTCACCCATATAAAGTCCGAGTCCGCCATGATCGGATGATATCCACGGATGGTAGAGTAGACCCTCCTGTGCTCAAAGACCCCGGTAGGAGAAGAGTCCCAAACCCACGTGTCACCCTCAAGTTGACATCCACATGTTGCTCCAAGATCGTTTTCTCGGCAAGCGTAGTCCAACGGTGTAAGCGCGGCTGCCACATCCCTTGCTGCAATATGCAACTAACACGCTGCATTGCCATAACCTGCGGACTCACCCTGGCACCGCACAACTCCAGCAGGCTTTTTTGCCTTATCCACGGATCATACCATAAGTTGTTAATCTCCCCATCCCCGAACCTTATCGAAATTTCCTCTTTCACCTCCGTCCTATAGAGCAATATTGTTTTGAAAGTCACCGAGTCATTACTATTGACTCGATGCACCCATAAATTCTGACCCTTTAAATACCTTCTCGACATCAATGTTGTCCAAAGAGATCGTTGCGAAATAAATTTTTATGTCAATTTCATACTTGCAATGGTACGGAGGACACACAATGACTGTAAGCCAACTCCTCCTTCCTGCCGCGGTCGACATAGATCCACCCACTTGATAGCGTGGATGCCCCCGGGCCAAATGAAGTCGGCACAAATCCACGCAATCCTCCTAATCGTCGTAAGTGGCAATATAATCGCCTGAACCAATAGAGAACAATGGCTGAAATGACAGATCTGACATGCTCAATGCGTGCGCCAAATGACAAGCTCTGTGCCTGCCCACCCTCCACCCGCCTTTGTGCATATTTGACCAGGTTATGACAATCGCTATCTCTCATATAGTTTACAGATAGTGGGATCCCCAGATACTTCACTAGTAGCTCGTCTTTTTCTACTCCCAACACACTCGTCCGCTCCTCCTTATCGGGGCAGTGTACGTCGAAATAAGCTGTACTTTTGTCTCTGTTTAGATGTAAGCCTGAGAACTCCACAAACTCCTTCAAGATGTCTGTCAGAGCATTGAGGCCAGCAAAAGTCGGGGATAGAAATACCAGCATGTCATCCGCATATATCAGGTGTGAGACATGAGGGAGGACCCTCCTATAAAGTGGCACTATCTGTCGTCTCTATACCGTTAAGTCCATGAGGCATGTGAAGTATTCCATCACCAAAGTGAAAAGATACGGAGAGAGAGGGTCCCCTTGGCGAAGTCCACGGCTGCTGTGAAAGAACCCGTGTGACTGACCTTTGATCTGGACCGAAAAAGTAGGGGTCGTGATGTACTCCCTCACCTTAGCCACCCATTACTAATCAAAACCCATGGAGAGCATGATCTGACACACAAACTCCCTATTCATCGTGTCGTATGCCTTCCTTAAATCCAATTTGATGCATGCCTTCATTGCACCAGCTTTGTTGAATTTCTTGATCAATTCGTGCAGCAGTAAATTATTGTCCGCAATCGCCCTCCCCTTGTTAAATGCAGCTTGATTATAGGAGACCAGTTCCTGCATAATACACTCCATCCGGCGACACATAAGGTGAGTAATCAATTTATAAAGATAATTGCAGCATGTAATAGGGCAAAAATCAGAGTGCCGTAACACCCTCCTTTTTCGGTATAAGAGTCAGGAACGAATGATTCAACTCCCCTAGCAGCCGGCCGTGTACGAAGAAGTCTTGGACCACTTCTAAAACATGCTCTTTAACCAATCCCTACTGAAGTTTAAAAAACTTACTGTCGAAGCCGTCAGGTCCAGGAGCTTTAGTAGGATCCGCAGAGAGCACGATGGCTTCTAACTCCTCCAATCTCAACGGTGCCAGTAGGTCCCCATTTCCAGCAAGCGTGACCAACTTCTTGCACACTATACGAGGAAAAATATTTCTATAGTTATTCTGATTATATAAATCAGTATAGTACCTGACAGCCTCCGCATGTAACTCCCCATGTGAAGTAGCCTCCTTGCCATTCGAAATAATCAATTTGCTAATGTGATTACGATGTTGCCTCATTCGAACCACATCATAGAAGAATTTAGTATATTGGTTCCCCTCCTTGAGCCATGTACACTTCGCCCTCTGAGCCAGCTCTATCTCCACCTGAAGCATCAGTTGTCCCACCTCTATGATAAGACTCTTTTCTCTGGTTGCCAAATCATGGTTGAGGAGATCACCTCGGAGCGCCGTTTTCACCGTCCGCAACTTAGATTCCTCCTCCTCCGGGCATCGTCGAGGTTGTGCTCGGTTCTAAGCCTTAAGTCCCGCCTTTACTGCTTGAGACGTTGGACAAGCAGGAACTGTGATTGCCCCTGACCTCCTTGTGAAGGCCTCGGACCACAACCGCCTCATACCCATCCATCGACCATTTATTATTATAGCATAGTGGCCTTGCTTTGGGTTTATCCGCATGCGTAAACCACACACAGATGGGGGAATGGTCATTGGTACCAGCCGCCTAACCCTCTGTGCACATATTCGAAAACTTGCTAAACCACTCCCGATTTCCCATAGCACGATCAAGTTGACAAACCACCCGCTTCCGAGCCAACTTATTATTTCACGTCCAAATGTGACCTGCCCGCGTTAGAGTCCGCAGCCCGGCTCGCAGAACACAATTTTGGAATTCTTGCAGGATGGCCTCAGGGACCACTCGACCACCAATTTTCTCATGACGAAACATAAGTGTATTAAAATCTCCCATGAGTATGAGCGGCAATTTATACTGAACTTCTACATCCATACATAGTCGAATAATTTCCTTCCAGAGAAACTCCGGCCTACGTCGATCTTCTGTCCATATACGACCCCAAAGATGAATTTGAGGCCACCTCTATTCACCAATTCCAGAGCAATCAATTGGTCAGATGAATGAACCACCCGGCCATCCCACATGCATGTGTACCATCAATTCCATATTCTTGCCATATTGCAGAAGTCGAGATTATGCGTGTTGCCAATGAGTAGGGGTCCTACTTATCAGCACCCTTTCCGATTTGATCTTGGTCCTCCAGGAGGGCAACAACAGAACATTGCTCTCTCTTGAGTACCTCGCTAACCTCCTTCCACCGCCCTAATGAGCACACCCCGCGCACCTTCCAGGCTAATATAGACATTAAATAACCGAAAAGCCCCCCAAAACGTCAACATGGTCGCCATTAGGGGAAATGGCAAGCTCATTCTGTTCGTCCTCAAACATCTCCTGGGCAGCATTAGCTCGAAGCATATTTGACCAGTCTGGGTTGTTGATGTATAAAAACTCCTCTTCACCTTGCTTCCCGATGAACTCTCGAGTCTCATCCGCCTTTGTAGGCTCAGTACGTCGCTTTCGACTAGAAGTGCCCCCCTTTAGGGAACATTGCTCTCCCACGCTGTGCTTGGCCATTTTTTTGCGACCTGCTGGAGGGCGTCCCCCTCCCCTGGAACCAACAACACCTGCTCCCCTTGGACCACCAAGTGTAGACTGCGTAGCCTGGAACACCACCATCGAGCCATCCGCAGATCCGCCTTGGGCCACAACATCTGCCAACTCCACCTGCCCGCCCATGACTGTTGTGTTGACCGATCGGTCCTTGTCCCCCCGCTTACACTGCTCCAACCCGATGTCTAACTCGAGCACCATGTCGCTTGACTCGTTTACGTTAATGGTTTGTTGGCCATTAGGTACAGAGCCTGCCTCCTGATTCACCCGCGATGAGCCTTCACGAGTACCTCTTGATGATCCCGCTTCGTCAACAGTCTTGTTGAGCTCCGTACCTACCTTGCAATCCTTCGAGAGATGTCCAAAGCATTTACAATATTGGCAGTCTGGGGGAACCCACTCATACTCAACCTTCTGGTAGAACACCTCTCTTGATGGTACCTCATATTCTAGTATAGTAGAAAGTTTTCTGCCAGCCTCAATCTCAACAAAAACTCTCGCAAACCCCATCTTCGCTCGATGCGTGGTCACATCGTCAAATTTAATAGGCCGTCCAATCAAGCTGGCTAGTCGCATCATCAGAGGGACGCTCCAGTATACGAGGGGGGTTCAGGGAATCTGACCCAGATAGGTACCGAGTGAAGTACCTCACACTCGGAAATAGAGTCCGGAGTCCACTCCTTTATGATGATAAGTCGGCCATCGAACGTTCACGGCCCCCCTTGGAGGATGTAGTCCATGTCCTCGCGTATGCCAAATCGAATGTAATAGAAGCCGTTGTCGTAAGCGAAGAACTCCATGGGCTCCTTAGGTCTCCAAACACAACTCGCATACGTTCGGATATGCCCATAGAATGGTCTATTTCTCAATACATAAAGGATAATAGTATTCTTTCCATATTCCTTTGTCTCCTCAAGTTCCTCATTCGGGAAGAATGCCCGCAACTTGCCATCCACCACTTTAGGAGTAACATATTGCATCTGCCCATTAGCCTGTTCAGACCCCGAATGACATAAGTCAGCCCACAATTTGCTTCGCGGCTGGTCCGTCATGGGCGCTTTCCCTTTGTCGACTGGAGCAGCCGGCCTAGCCCCAACCCCAGGCGGAACCCTTGCATCCGCTGCCTAACCACCGTGAACCGGCCTGCCTGATCCTGCCGAACTCAGGGTGGTTGGGGACCCCCTCCCACTCGGGGCGCCCTGTGATTGCCGCCGACGGTCCATCCCGGAGTTCGAATCCCCCGGCTTCTGTTTCCCCGCTTGTGCGCTGCTCTCCACCCGACAATTCTGCCCCCTTCGCTGTACTGTAGTCCATCCTCCGGCGTCCTGCGAACCCATCGGCCCCACATCTCCCGCGCCTCCTCCGTCATCGAAGGTGCCAGGATCCCATCTACCTACAAACCCTAATCTCCCCATCGTCGCTTGTATGTTAGGTTATATATATATATATATATATATATATATATATATATATATATATATATATATCCAATCTTATAATGCGGCTTGGAATCACCTTAAAATTGAGCCGTCCAAGCCGTAAATAAATACTCAACCAATTTAATTTAAAAAAAACTTTCGTAAGATTTAAAAAATCTAAAACCTAAAGTAAACACTTAACCAATTTATTTTTTAAAAAAAACTTACGGTAGATAAATAAAAACTTAAACCAACTTCCCTATTAAAAAAATCTAAAATCGTAAGTAAATACTTAACCAATTAAATATTTTTTTTTAAATTATGGGAGATAAATAAAAACTTAATCCAACTACCCTCTTATCCGTCCAAGTCGTAAGTAAATACTCAGCCAATTTAATTTTTTTGTAAATCAAATATTTTTAAATATTTAAATTATTTTTTCTTGGACGTGCAACGTACGTGAGTTTACTAGTACTCTTATAATGAGACTTGAAACGGCTTAAAATTGAATCGTCTAAGCGTTTGTAAATCCTCCACCATTTATTAATAAAAGAATTACGATATAAAAAAAATTCTCTCTTTTATTCGGTACAAATATGTATTTAAAAACTAAATAAAAACAAAATATAAAATTGTTTAAAAAATTAATTTAAAATCAACTTCAAGAAAAAATATCAGAAATATTTAAATTATTTAAAAAATCTTAATTCAAATATATTTGAACTATTTTTCAACAAATATCATAAAAATATTTATTTTACGTGCAATGAATTTACTAATATATATATATATATATATATATATATATATATATATATATATATATATTTGCCGACGTTACAAAAAAAATATATTTGAATTAAGATTTGTTAAACTTAAATCAAAATATTGTTGCCGACGTTACAGAGATCGTTCAAAAGAACGTGAAAACCGAGATAACAACTATTTACTGCTTTTAATAGTCTTAAGTAATCAGAATACAAATTGACTCTAAAAAGTAAGTTCGCAAAAGGTCTCTAGCAATCGCAGTTGCTAAAATAGAAAGTACAACAAAGAACATGAGGAATAAGAAGAAAGAACACAGAAGTAAACCTTGCTGGGGTGATTAGGATTACTGTTGCTCAAAGCAAGATTCGACCCTATTCGTCGATCTACTCCCAGGAATCAACAAGTTGAGATCACAGAACTTCTGGAATGCTTCTGTCACTCTTGATTGAACGAAGACTGGACTCTTTCTAAGGACAACACCTTGTTGTTGTTGATGGCTGCTTGCTAAGGTCAATCTCTCATAATACACATTCTGTTCTCTGTTGTTCCAAGAAAAGATCCTTATTGAGAGAACACAACATGTATGTATAGGAGAACCCCTTAGCAGCCCACTCACTTAGGGGCACGAAATTCGGAGATAATGGCCCACTAAGTAGAGGCGGTTATTGTCATTATCACCACTTAAATGTAGAGAAACCGTCCACTAATTAGGGTAGTTAATGCCCACTAATTATGGCGGTTAAAGTCCATTGCCCCACTAACCGAGGAGTTCATGGTTGTTATTAATACCCACTATCCCCACTAACCGAGGAGATCATGACCACTAATGAATGGAGATTACTGCCATATTAGCGCTGCCTAGAACCACGTTTTTCTGCGGAAGCATGCACCAGTGGAAGCGCAGTGTCCACATGGAAGCCTGCGCAGCCCACGCTGTTCCGCTGGACCGCTGCACCACTGCTCCACAGTTCCGTTGTACGCGATGTTTCGTTGTTCCGTTGTACGTGCTGTTCCATGCAGCACCCGCACGGAAACCCATGCGGAGACTCGCACAGAGCGAGCGCACAACGACCCAAAAACTCGTGCAAAAAACGAGCGCAAACAGTGCCATCTCGCGTCCAATGCGTACGTGTGAAGTGGAAAGTGCGTCATCAAAGCGCTACTTCGCGCACTTCGCCCTTCGTCCGAATCCGAGTCGCTAAGCCCCTAGCCTAAGGAAAATCCCAAAAAGAGTGACAAAACATAAATGTCTTATTGAGGAATTTAAACTTAACCTCTCTAGTAAAATAACCCACATGACACCCACATGGGCCACCTCTCTCCACATGTGCATACCTTAACAACAAGCATAGCTATATATTGAGATAACCATTTGGAGTATTTTCAATGTGGGACTATCTTTCTAGTAGTGCTAAGGAAAAACTCCAACAATATATATATATATTTTTGAAGAAGGTAAATTTTATTCTGCCCCCCTCGATGGCCTATAACTCAGCTCGAAGGCTTCCAACCAATACTAGTCTGAAGGCCTATATGTACAATTCCGGCCTGAAGGCACCATCCAAGCCTATATATACAATCCCAGTCCGAAGGCACTATCCTAGTTCGAAGGCTACATCACAGCTTCGAAAGGTAAATTTTATTTTGGCCCCCTCAAAGGCCTACAACTCAGTCCGAAGGCTTCCAACCAATACCAGTCCGAAGGTCTATATATACAATCCCAGCCCGAAGGCTACATCACAACTTTGAAAGGTAAATTTTATTCTGCCCCCCTTGAAGACCTACAACTCAGCCTGAAGACTTCCAACCAATACCAGCCCGAAGACCTATATATACAATCCTAGCCCGAAGGCACCATCCCAGCCCGCAGCCTACATCCTAGCCCGAAGGCTACATTACAGCCCAAAGGCCACATCCGGCCCGAAGGCCTTACACTGTGAGGAGATCACGATATTGAGATTGTCGTATATCTTGCTACGAACAACATATATCACCAGGGCTAGTCCTGAAAAAAATTGGGGCTTTGGCGAATGTAAAATATAATACCCTTTTACTATACTAGTTATATTACATAGAAAAGTATCTCAATACTTATAAATATACTCTCTATTTTTGCCAAAGTTAAAATAATCATTTCAAAAATACTTCTTTCTCAGATATTTCAAGATTGTACTTGACGACATTTTTTTACAAGAAAGAAATCAAAATTTATTGAAAAAATAAAAGAGGATAAATATGGTTGAAGGAGTAAATGTGTGCTAATTTTCTTAGCTCAACAAGATAAAAAATGGCGTAAGCATTAGCATTAAACAGAGCCCACATGTCTATAAACAACAGTAATAATTATGGAGGAGATCCCACATCATAAATTCTATACAATAAGCTTGTAGTATGTTTGTTTTACAGTAGACTTCAAAAGAATAATAAATGGTAGTATAAGGATGGTTAACCTGATATGGGCCATATTCTTAAAAATCAACAATTAAATCCATTGCGTGGTATAAATTTTTGGGCCCCTTCAGAGTAAATTTTTGGGCCCCTTCAGAGTATAGACCTTGAGTGGTTGCCCAATTCGCCCGTGCCCAGGGTTGGGCCTGTGTATCACAATTGGCAGGCGCATTGATGTAAGTTGTTACTCATTCATTGTGAATTGATGGTGATCAAAGTGAGTAATAAACCTCCAAGTGAGACAGCTCTTATAATCATGATGCCTCTTCGCATGGTGTTTGTCGTGGTGAATGTTGAGCTAGGTTCACATCTTGTATGGTGTTTATAACTCTAATGGCATATCACATCTCATAAATGTCTATCAGGTACTTGATATACTTGGGAATTCCTTTTGGTAGTTGGTGAGTGTGCATTAAAGTAAATCTTAGGGGCATCTGGTATGCAGATTGCAATATTTCCGAAAATTTCATATTCCTAAAAATATCATTCTCGACCATCAAATCCATGTTCATCTAATTTTAGTGTGTTTGGTATAATACATAGTATTCCTAGAAATATAAGATTTGGTATTATAAATAAATTACGAGAAATATAATATTTTTGAGCATATTTTTTCCTAAATTGCCCATGTCTCACACAATAGTATTAATTTAATCGAGTTGGGTAAAGTTTGGGTATAGTTGAGTCGTGTCGTGTCAGATTCTCTCAGGTTTTAGTCGTTCGTGTTGTGTCTTGGTCGAGTTGGGTCCGTGTTTGGTTCAGGTTCAAGTTGAGCTTGTGTTCGGATCTGGTGAGGTTTGGATCTATCGGGGTTGAGTCTGTCCGAGTCAAGTTTTGGTCATGTCAAGTTGGGTGCAAGTCCAAGTAGAGTTTGGGTCCAGATGTTGATGGGGGCAGTTTGAGCCCAACTAGAGTTTGGGTCAAGTTTTGGCCGAGAATTAGGTTTTCTAATAGATACTATTTTTGTGTTAAGAGGTTGGTGATCCAACGAATCTCAGTTCTTTCTAATGGCCATGCAAACTTTATTCCTCAATTGGTTTCCCTAATCGATCTATTTTCTGTCTTTGGTTCCATAGGGGAGAATCTCGATAAACCCTTTTTTACTTGGTAAAATGTCGCCAGCAACAAAATTTCCTTCATGCCATACTCGTTTGCTTCGATTGTTTGCTTTGGCAGCTGAGCCTACGGTGGCTCCAAGAAAGCTTCCATAACCCCCTTTACTTATGCAACAGTAACCCCTAGTTCCTGGACACGAATTGAACGAGAGGATATATACACCACTAATTTTAGAGTGTCCTACTATTTTTGGAGCGTCCGCCATATCACCTGTTCTTCTCTGAAATGGAAATAATATGAGCAGGGGTGCAACTTTTGGACTGTCTTTCTTAAGAATAAACATTGATGACTTTTGGATCAAAAGATATAACTTGTACAAGGTGGCTAAGTATTGACTATAGAAGTTCATATTCTGGAGGATAGCCTTTGAGTGGACAATGAAGAATAAAGAGTTGTATGCGTTCTTCGTCTCTTAATGAAAATGTCATCTCTTAATCATGCAGTTATAGTGAAATATTTCTAAATTTGTGAACCAAATCACAACCTTGGTAGACCAATTGACTTTCACTAAATCTTTTACATGCCTGAGAGAACCATGAGAGAGCCAGCAACAGCAGTAGTAGCAGGATCATTCGATTGGTCTCTACTAAGTTCTTTCTGGGAAGAGCACTAGAACCAACAATACTGATTGTTCAGGCACTGTTGCATGATGTTTCTTTATGCCTTCTCAATCCAAGTATAGATAAGTCGTGAGAAATAGGCCACAATACCAGGGAAACATTTGGTAAAGGCATCCACAAATAGTTGATATGTAGGAAAATATATTAATAACAAATTATTCGAGTTAAGTCTGAAGTTATTGAAATGATAGTTCCTTCGATATGGTTCTTTTGGTCATGTGCTGTTTTTCTTACCATATTAATTGTCTCCTCGTGTCGTAGTAGGACCATAATGCGTTCAAGGAAAGAGCTTATGGAACACTATGAGCCGTAGCTCTATACTAAGATTTTACACTTGATCTTGCAAAACTTTCTTGTTTCTTCCACATATGATAGACTTGAGATAAATTGTATAGAAACGCTAATCAATTTGAACCTCCCTGGCATGAATTTTAGAGCACCTTAATCTAGAGATAACAATTGGGTGTGAAAGTCTATACTATTCCTGGACATGTCTTCAAACTAAAAGTTCTCGAGACTGCTTGATGACGAGGATGTGTATGAAGATGAATTAATTGATCGACGATACCCGCTGCGTAAGAGATGGAAAGTTGAAAATGAGAGATATATGAGTATCTACAAGCCTATAATACTAAGTCGTATTTGAAAAGGTTCACCACTAATAGTGCTTAATGATGATTAAGATTAATCTGTTAGCTTGAGGGGGATCCAGTTTCCTTGTCTCCTTCAAAAGATTAAGTGCAATTTTTTCTGATATAAATAAAATCTCCTGTGTAGCATTCGTTATACAAAGAAATATTGTAGAATGCCAAATCTTTAAATATTTGAGGCTCACATCCTAGGTACTCCTTTGAAATTAGTAAAGGCCTGTTTCTGATCATTAGAGTCATTACCATATTGTCTATCTTTACCATGAGCGTTTCCCTTCTTGAACAATTATAGCATAGTTTGCTTTACTTTGTAGATAACTGTGTTATCATAGCATAGAATTCTTGCAAAGAAGTCTCTCTCGGGATTCCTTATCCCATATAATACTACAATAACAACAACAACAAGAAAGTCCTTATCCCAAATTTCTTCTGGGGTCTGCTGAATCCTCTTCTCCCATGCGGCTATGTTAAGGGCCATGTTGTCACGTCCCAGTACCGGAATACGGGGACAGACATGGTACCGAAATACGAAGACATACATGGCCAGCTCCCCCGTACAAGGTATAGAATGTCGTACGACGGTCACGACTGTAACTAGACAAGGGGGTGCATAATACAAGCATGTCACTTAGGGTCACACAGCACATCTATTGTCTCAATCAGTCAAGGATAGTGAACATAGAACATGTATGACAAGGAAGTAAGGCGTCCCACGTCCTGCCACAAAACATTCTGGAACCCAGTTGTACAAAATAAGAAAGCTGGTAGAATAGCGAAAGTACATGACCATGATCAGCTGCAGTCTGATTAATTACAATCCTGTAAGAAAACTAAATGTCCAGTTTTGCGGCTAACAAGTGCCGGTAGCTAAACACCCAAAAGAGTAAAATATGCGATAGCGAGCAGGGAAGAAGAAACCAACTCGTTTCCCTCAGCGGCCATCCGTTTGGTGCGCGCCATTGTTCAGGGAGAAGTACACTTGATCCTCGGGTGCTGGCTCTAAACCTGGTCATGCAAAACCAGTGGAGTTAGACCCCAAATAGCAAGTACCACCACAAAGGAAGTACGAATAAATAAACAAAACCAGGAAGAATAAACATATACATATATATAGTCCTGTATCGTAGTTTCGGTTCATGGCCTATCGTGACACAACAATCCAACCCTACAACCAAATAAGGACAAGGGTTAGACTATCACACCATGATAGTCCATATCCCTAAACTATTTAACAGAAGGTATAATGCACAATAAAGTTCAGTTACATAATCGGCGTATCACTTGAACGACTTACTAGGTGGAGTCTGGGTTATCCCAAAAATATTATGCATATAATATGAATCCTCAGGTCGAGCTATGTTCTAGCAGGGGCTAGCCGAGCCATGAATCATCGCGTAGCACATAGTAGTATGCACCGGTCCCTCGGAAGGCCACCGTACTAAGATCGCATAGAATACATAGTACAATATAATAATCGGATATTGCCATCCACTAATGAGGATTTAAACAATATCTATGGGGGCCAGCCTTCACTCCCCATATAATGATTGAGGTTGGCTAGTTAAGCATGATCGCGGGATTTCGTCTCTCCCAATGCTCTACATGTTTTAGTTGTCTAGTTAACCCTACGGTTAGCTGGAATCACATGGCGTGGTCATATGTTAATTCCCTTATATGTCGTACCGTAGTACGGACAAGCTAGATACGCATCCGCTTTGTTACTTTGTAGTTCAATTTGGATTCATCCCAGCGTGATGCAACAGTCAAACAAATCCTAGCCACGCTTGGTTATTGACCAACTATCATGCCATGCTGGAGGAATTGTATCATATCACATGTCGCTTAGCACGTAGGCACACCTCGGTATGAAACATGTAACATAATCACATACAAACACTTAGCACGTAGGAACACATATCACGTAGTAAGTGTATCAGCACATATATCAATAGTCGAGTCAAGTTACCAATCATTGGTAAATCAAATGGGTTCTAGCACATAGTCAGGTCTAACACATAGTCACTTAGCTTACATACATTAGCAATCATTAAAATCACACATGGAATCACAAAATTTCAATAAAGCATACAAACTAAGCAAAACAGTAAAACGTGCACATAGGCCGCATGAGGATCGTGGACGCATAAAGTCAGTGCAACATAGGACAAGTGTCACATAGGAAGTCGGCCGCATATGGGTCAGTGCCGTATGGAAAGTCGACCGCATATGGGTTGGTGCCGCATGGGAAGTCGGCTGCATATTGGTCGGGCAAAGTCCACTCCTTGGGACAAGTGTTGAGTGACGTGCATTTAATATGTGTCAGAGAAGTGACTGAAGTGATGGATGTGACCAGCCATAAAGTGTGTCAGGAAGAAAAAGACGAACTCATAGAAAAATATGCAAGAGCGAAACAGGGTTATGCGTCCACAAGAGAGGAGGCGCGTAGTCGCTGCCGCATGCTATGCTTGCCGTATAGATGTCTCTTAGACTTAGCAAATTTTTCATTCGTTCAACGAACAAAACACAAGGAATTCTGTCACTTAGCTTCAGAACACTTTGTGTAATGGTTAGTTATGCTTCTAACAAAATGGGCTCATGCTGGTCGGTTATGCGGCAAAGAGTCCAGCCGCATAAGGATCATGCAGCATTGAAGTCTCGGCCGCATATTGCGCTGGCCGCATGAGAACTTCGTCCTCTCAAGACAGCAAGTTCAGCCATGGCGAAAAAGCTCCAAAATCCGAAAATTATTTTCTCCATAAAGCTTTATTTTAACTCCAAATCAAGTGAACCAAAAGCCAAAACGCCTGAAATGGAATGCTCTATCAACCACAAAAACTGTTTTTTCTAAAATACCATATTTTAGTAGATCAAAACCAAGAAAAACTTTTGGAACCCATGAAAAATCTTAAACAAAAAATGTAGATATACATGAATCTATCCATCAAAACCGAAAACTCCAAGTATTAAAAGTGTTTAGAATCATAACGTACACATAATAGACTAATAAAATGCAAGTAAAAAGAAAGAACTAAAATCAAAGAGTTTCTCCATGTCATGCAAGGTGTACTTGCCTAGAAATGAAAGAAGTAGAAAAATGAGGGAAAAGAGAGAAATAAGTTAGCTTATATAGCTTGGATTTGAGGTTTAGACCATGGGGTTCAACTCATGACCAAACAAACCCAACAATTAAACCATGAGTCTAATTGAACCAAAGAATAGGTCTAGTCTCCATGACTCAACCTAATTAACATAAAAGAAATAAATAACATAGGCAGAAGAATTGTACGTTCCAAATACGTATATCGGGAATGGGGAGTGACACATGTCCTCTGAAAACTAACATGATCCATATGTATTTTTTAACACTTCAAACCATGTTAATCTAGGCCTACCTCTAGTCCTAGTGGCTCCATTAACTACTATATTATCACTCCTTACGCGGGCATCTATGGGTCTGCATTGCACATGACCAAACCTTCTAATTCGATTTTTTTTCATCTTGTCCTCAATTGATGTCGCCTCTAACTTTCTACGGATAAACTTATTTTTTATCCTATCTTTTAATGTATTGCTGCTCATTAATCATAGCATTTACATTTTAGCTGTAATAACTTTCTGGACATGTTATTTCTTAATTGTCCAACACTCTATCCATAAAGCATGACTGATCGTATATTAGTTTTGTAGTTATTTTTTTCCACTTTAGAGGTATCTTGCGATCACAAAGTACTCCAGAAGCACTTATCCATTTCAACCATCATGGTTAGTTCTATGCATGACATATTTCTCAATCTCTTCATCATGATGAATGATTGATCCTAAATATCGAAAGCTATCATACTTAGGTATCTTTTGTCCATCTATATTGACTCCCTCTTTTTTCTTATTGATTTTGGGTTAAATTAAATTTTATATACTTTATCTTCGCTCTACTATTCCTAACTTAGATTTCAAAGTCTATCTCCATATTTCTATTCTAGAAATTAACCCTTCTCTACTCTCATCAACCAATACCCTTTATCCCACATAATACTTATAAATTACGTGGACACTTCTTTTTGCATCCATCATGAGAACTTGACACTTTTCCTTGTAGATAACTGTTCAAAAATAATATTTAAAGTTTTTAATATCAGGTTGGTGTAGTTACGCAAGGCAACCGAACAACTCATAGAGTATAAACCTCAAATTCTCAAAAAATTAGGATTTATAGGTTTATAATTTGACAATTTTGGAATGTTGTTAAGTTACATTTTTCATAAGGAAATGATCCAAATTTTATTACTTAGGATTTTGGATTAAGAACTACTTTATGGGGATTAAGGTTTAAGGAATATTGTAGGAACAAGTTTAGGTCATGCGGAAATGGGTTTGGATTGGAGATCTTTTATAGAGAGTGGTTCTTAAAGAAACTCTATTGCAATTGCACGAGACCAAAGGCAGGCTGAAAGGTAAGAGTTAAAGTTCTATTTATGGTGATGTATAGAGAGATGAAGAAAAAGACAGGTTAGTGCTGACTAGATCTGCGGTAAGAACAATTAGAGAGTAGTTCTTCGATCGCCAGACGTTAAATTTCTGCCACTACACTAAAATTCTAGAGTTATAAGGAGAGTTTGGGGTTATATTTATATTATGACACACCCTTGCAGGTTGAAGGACCATTTTGGACATAGAGCTCGATTCATGAATTGGTATATTTTCTTGTAAAATCGTCTTAAAATGTGTTGCAAGAGATTTAAATTTAGGTTGCTCTGATATTATGTTATTGTTGCTTGCAATGCACCAAAGCTCTTTATATTCTAACAAGTCTACAATAGTTGCTAATTAGTCTTTAGTTTGTGAAAGAACGAAGCATTGAAGCGGGTTTGCTTGTAGAGGAAGATGAGTTTTGAGGAAAGTTAGGGGAAAGAATAAGAAGGGTGGAGTAGTATAAGTATCGACATCTTACCTCTTTCTAGGGCTTCAAAACAAAGAATATTTCATAGCACAAGACCATGATCTTTGTTAAATATTTGACATGTTTGAATGTGTAGGCCTATGTAGTCTATGTTTAGTTCCATAATGGATAGACTTGTATGAGAAATGTTCACCTCTCATATATATATATATATATATATATATATATATATAGAGAGAGAGAGAGAGAGAGAGAGAGAGAGAGAGAGAGAGGTGACTAATTCTCCATCTTACTTGGGGCAAAAAATAAGTCGACATCTCGATGTGATACGACCCTTTCCATTTTTCGTTGAAGAGAATGACAAAGATCATTCGGGCCGTCCAATAAGGAAATAAGAGAGCAAAGCGCCAATGGCGTGCGAAGCCAGGCGAGCAAAGTGAGCTCTCGCACCATATGAATCAAACATCGGATGTTTGTCTTGCTTGCCATTGTGCTTATTTTGTCCTAAGTTTCAGATGTGTCAGAAAGTAACTCGTCCCCCAAACTCCGTCTTAACCATGAATCATTACCCTTTGTCTCCATATGCGAACGCACAGAACGAAATGGATGTTGATTTCATTCTTTGTGATATATTAGGTTTGCAGAAGGTCATGTATAGGGTGAAGTTGGTTCGTTGGCTCGTTTTAAATTTTAAATTCTTTCTGAAATGATCTAATAAAGATCCCATACCAAATAATTTGTGGGAAAAAATGCCTTGGTATAAAAGACTATTTATAGCTTTATCGAGGTTATATCGGATTATGTTAAGTTTTAATGACGAGAAATATAGTAGGAAATCAAACTCGTAAACTATCTTTTAGCTTTTTTTATTGACGAGTTTGTGTGTAAGTTTATGTTGTATATGTTTAGTCCCATATTGGAAGGTTGACTTCTCCTATATGAAGCCTCCTTTTTTGTATGATATTAGAACATGGTTGATCTTGAATCTAGTTCTTCCCTAAACTAAAATCCTAGCCATCCTTTTCACTGTAAACATAATTCTAACCATCCATGTCCAAAACTCTAACCCTTTATTCTCTTAATTCGTCAAACCCTAGTCGCCTCCTCGTTTATCTTACCAAAACCTTCATTAGATCTAATAATGAAATTCTCTTCATCCTAACCAATTTAAACTCCACCATTCCAAGTCTCACACATCATAAAATATTGATTCCTTCTTGTCTCCATCTTCTCTAAAGCCATCCCCCTATAAAGCCTAGTTGCTACTTTGCTGACCGACATGCCTCCAACCTACTAAAACCCAACCACCACCACTATACCTTCTTCATCCACTTCACGACTACCTGCAAATTTTTATTCCTTTTCTCCAATCAACCCAAACCTTACCAGCAGATCTATCATTGCTCTTATCATGTCACCTCTATTATGATTGGTTCGATCCCATTCCAAAGGAGCTAAATTGCATTGGTCAGTCACAAGGAAAATTCTTGTCTAGCGACGACCAGATCCAACTCGGGTCATTGCATGGTCGTGTTCCAATCCTTGCAGATCGAGTTCTACCCAAGTTCCATCGCATCAAATGGCAACTCGCCTGCTTTAGCGAGCTCCGGTTTATTGGATCTCCCTCTGTGTTTGTATACGCATTGATCAGCCATAACAAAAAATTTGCATTCTCTTTCGACTACTCTAGCCTTCCTCAACGATACATTTCCTCCTGACTTCTCATCTCCAAACCAAGGTTCATAGTATCGATATTGAAACCGGTTTCGGACTCTTATTATGAGTATTGGTATCAACGATTACGACAATTTCAGGGGTTTCGGATTGGAGCTATGGAGCTCTTTGTTTCGGTGTCAGGATATATTATTATTAAAAAATAGAATATATTTTATATATTCCAGCAAAATTTTGTGTTGTTTGTTATTTCTTGTTAAAGGAATACTATTAAGATGGGTGAATATTGTGAATCTTAAATATACAACTTCGACAAATAAAAATGGTTATACTCAAGGTTCAAAAACTCGGTATCGATATCGGACAGTTTGTATGAGTATCCATATCGGCAGTATCGACAGTATCGACGGTATCGGATCGGAGTATCAAATTTTTTGGTATCGGCTGTATCGGCAATATTTAAATAATTATTAATAAATTAGTAAAAAATAGAAAAATAATTTATATATTTATGCATTATTTAAGTGTTTTTTATTTTATTTTTATTATAATTGAATAAAACAATAGTCGTCCTTGCTGAATGGTTTACCTGCGATATATAAGAAAGAGAACACTTGCACATCACCAACCCTATATATATATATATATATATATATATATATATATATATATATATATATTTTGAGATAAGAGAGAGAACACTTGCAGCTGTTGTTCCTTTTTTTTTCCTCTGCTGTTCTTTTTTTTTCTTCTTTTCATCTGACCAAAACCTAAATACCAAGGTTCAAAGTATCGGTATCGGACCATTCCTATGAGTATCGGGATCGACGGTATCGGTAGTATCGGCGGTTTCGGATCGGAGTATCGAATTTTTTGGTATCGGAAAGCAAACAACTATTAGTAAATTATTAACATTTTAGAGAATATATTTTATACATTTATGCATAATTTAAAATATTTTCAGTATTGTTTCTTAGTATTTTTGATATTGAATGAAATAGTAGTCATCCTTGTCGATTGATTTATATGCGATAAATAAGTTTTCCTCTTTTATATGTTTTTACAACCTTACTATGCTTTTACATCCTTTCTAATTGGTCTTTTTAATTCAAATTTTTTTGCCGAATTGACTGGAAAAGAGACCTCTAATGTCGGTATCGGTCAGTATCGGGTATCGGTCGGTATCGGATCGGGACATGCCAAACTGTATCAATATCGGCCGTATCGGGTCGGTATCGGCCGATACTTTAAACTATTCTAAAGACCCTCCCCTCTCCTATGGAGGCAACGACAAGGCGAAGAAGAAAGGGGTTCTTGGAAGATTACCTTCTGGAAAACGAGGTAAGTTGAGTTCTTGAGAATTTTTTTGAGTAATTTATGTTTTGTGTGTATGTTTGTAGAAGAATTTGCCTTTATTTATAGTTTTTTTTTGTCTACTATTTTGGTTCTTTATTATTGTTCTCTGTTGGATTTGATATGTCTGGAATCAATTTCTATTTTTTTTGGCTTTTTGTAGAACATCTACTTTGTTAAAGTTCCTGTGATGATCTGATTTGATCTGATATTTTTTCGTATCGGTCCGTATCGGCCCGTATCAGCCAGTATCGGTCCGTATCGGTCCCGTATCGGCCAGTATCGGCCAGTATCGGCCGATACAGACCGATACAAACTTTTTCGTACCAGTTTCGGCCGATACCGATCTTTTCTGTTGGTATCGGATCGGCAGGGGACAAAACCGATCCGATACTTCCAATATGTATCGGTATCGGCCGATACTTTAAAACTTGGTTATACTATGTTAATATATGGAATCTTATTGACATTCTGTAGAATGTAGATATTCAACACGTTGAATCGTGTCAACACGTTTTCTCAATATTTATATGTTCTCTTGTAATTTTCTTTGTTGAGTCAACCGGGAAAAGCGAGTTCCTAATGTCAATATTAGACAGTATTAGCCGGTGTCAAAATGAGTTAGTATCGAACTGAAAAGGGCCAAAATTATACGATATTGACAATATATATATATATATATATATATATATATATATATATATATATATATGTAGCATTATTTGCCGATATTGTCAACCTTGCACCAAATTACACTTGCGCCTCCCTGTCACGCATCCAAATCATCTCCTGGTGATGAAGTTCCTGACCGTCAGCGACGAAGTTTCGTACCTTCGATGCAATTTCTGATTTGAGCTGCCTCGAAGATTGTCGTGGTTCTCCGATGACCGCACTCCACCAGTTGTGTCTTGTCATTTTATGTTGTCTTTTATTTGTGAGGTAAAAAGAAAGCAATGAGTGCGAAAAGAGTAAATTAAAAAAACAGGAAAAAGAAAAAAAAAGTTTTTTTAAGGGACCACCTCTCTACAAAATTCACCATATTTCACTATATCGTTATGTTCCAAGTTGAAACATGCTAGTCAAATTCAACTTGAAGAGAAGTGTTGACTAGTTATTTTGGTACAACTTCACACATTTCTCACAACACCATTGTTCTTCACGGTGATCACTCAACTTTTATCTTGGTCAAGCGTCCTTTGCACTGACAATCCTCTTAGTCGAGCGCTCTCGTGCGCCAACTCTCTCAATCGAACGTCCTCGTACATCGACAACTCTATCATTAAGTGCTCTTGTGTGTCAACATCTTTGTCGAGCACCCTTGTGCAATGACAAGACTTTTAGTTGGGTGTCCTAGTTTCAGTCGAGCACTTTCATGCACTACCAACATCTACTATTTGCTCTCTTTGGTCGTGTGTCGACCTTCACGATTTGACTGTCAATGCTGTTACTTCTATTGTGATGTTTAGCTATTTTACTATGTTTTTTATATCTACATGTACAATCTGGACGTATTTCGTATCTTCCAGCTTGAGGGAGAGTATTAGAGATAGTGGGTGTGTTTTAGTCAGTTGGTTTATGTAGTCTATGCTCAATCCCACATTAGATAGACTTGTACGAGGAAGGTTCATTTCCTCTATTTATATGTACTAGCAACACTTTATGAAAATAATTCCCATCATTTTAAATGTAGCGTCTTTTTCTACAATCTCAATTTCAAGGTTTACCAATTATTCTTTTAGATTGCGTAATGGAAAATTATAACGGTGAGGCACCTGTTTAGGTTCAAAGACGAATAAGAATCCCGATATGCATCCAAGTAAACAAAACTTTGATAAAAGAGTAACTTAAGATTGAATTGTGCCTTTTTTGCATGGATAAAAATACGAGATGACACGATGCTAACATGGTGACAAATTCTCTACTAAATTGTGGTATGTTCTACTATATTTTGGAATGTCCATGTCGTGTATCATACGTGTCTGATATGTGTCCAGCACGAACACAATAAGATACAACACCAATTCCAGAGTATCTATGCTTCATAGTGCGGTATTCCACTCTGTGGATTATGCGTAAGAGAAATTGCCTGACAGCTTAAAACTTGACAAAGTTGGCCAAGTAAGTGGCCCGCGTAACAATTAATTGGACCTCTTTCTAATAAAGCGCCTATAATCATTTTTGTCGGATCACTGGGTAGAGTTTGCATGCAGCCAGTTAACTCGATCTGTAAGTATATAGTTTATAAACCCGATATAGTTTTCTATTTCCTCATGATTGTTTTTGGTCATTACTCTCAAGGATCTTTTTTTTTTTCATTTCGAGTAGGTAGAACAACTTAGATTTTGTCTTGAGATTTTATCCCACTCTATACAAGAGTAAGGAAGAGATTGAGCAGAAGAATAATAGTCTCAAGACAAGCAGTTATAGCATAAATGATTTTCAGACTAGCATGTTAAGAATAAGCCTGACTTTGTATTGTACTTTGTCTTTTAGATAGGATTGCTAGTCTTGTATAATTTCCTATATATAGTTGGCTTTAAGCCTAATAAAAACTATCCTTGATTTTGGTTTTCTCAAATCCTTCTCTCATATTCTGACTTAGTATATGGCTCTCTATTAACCCAGAAAACCCTAACCCTGACCCAGATGAGACACTCATGATCCTATTTCTCCTATTTCTTGATCCTTCTGCTACAAGAAGATCCCACACCATGGAGATTGTCATCTATCAGATCTCTTGAACCTGTTTACCTTCTCTCCTACTCTTCAGACTCTCCCTACATCTACATCCAGCCATTAGGAACCACAATCCTATCTAGAAGCTATTGCTAGCTATACCTGAGTGGCAAGAAGATGTGTCTAATGAGCTTTAGATTGTTCAGAAGACTCGTACATAGAATCAGGCACCTTTACTCCCGACAAATATGTATACATGATAAAAACTTTGGCAAATTTTTCTATTGATCAGGACAAGGGTCTTCTTGTTGCTTTGTGGGTTCTCTCAATTATTGACTACAATGCATCTATTGCCAAGATGAAAATGGTTCACTCTTATGGTTCTCGCTTTTGTTTGTTGCTGACACATTTATCAAATGAATGTGAAGAATGCATTTATTCATGGTGATTTGGCTAATAATATTTAGATGACCTCCCGACTTGTCTTATTTATCAGGAAATGTCTGTCATCTTTGTAAGGTGATATACAGCCTCAAAGATGCTCCCATGGCATGGTTTTTTAGATTTACAATTGTTATCGTGTTGGGACCACCACAAAACTATCCAACTATGTTTGCTCATCCTTATAAGACTTTGCTTTCACTTTATATGGATGATATGGTCATCCTTTGTAGCTTCTCGCGCTATGCATTATGTGCCTCTCCTCTACATTCTTTGTTATATGTGTGACATTAGATGTAGATCTTTATTCTTATAAACCCCTTCATTCAAGCTTTGCACCTATACTGTTAATTGGGCTAGTGATGTCACTGATCAGATATCTACCACTGGGTTTTATGTCATTATTGGTGACTGTTTGATCTCTTTGAAGTCCAAGAAACAAAACATTGTCTTTCATTCTAGGGCAGCAAAGAGGCTGAATATCTTGCTATGGCATCCACTACCCTTGAAATCACTTCTCTGGCGCCTTCTTGCTGACATGGGTGTCTCTCTATATGTTGCTACTCTTCACTACGGAAACACTAGTAAGGTTTCCCGCTGGTGAGATTTTGATTGCCAATAATATTGTGTTTCACGAGCTCATAGAACGCATTAAAATTGACTCTGTTTGGCATCATTTTCTATTTGACATCTCTTTCTTCTATTTGTCACATCTCAGTTGGTTCACCCTCTATGAGTTTGAAAAAGTGTTAGAATAAGTCTTGTCTTTTGTATAGTGTTTCTTTTTATGTGCTCTTTTAGTCCCAAATTCGATATGATTGCTAGTCTCCTGTGTAACTCTTACTATATATGTACTTGTGTAGTTGATCTTGGGCCTAATGAAAACCATCCTTGATTTAGGTTTTCCCAAATGCCACTCTCATATTATAACATAGCAAACCTTAACAAAATGTTGTATTATGCAAAACTTGTTTACATATTGTGATTGGAAAACCAGGATTATTGCACTGATTTTTAGTGGAAGAAACATTACCAAAATCAAGTTTAGTCGGTAATAGGCCTCGACTCTCTTTTTCTTTTATAAAATTCATCCCTCCAGCAGTTTAAAACATAGTATAAGGTGAAGTATGAAATATTTGTTAAATGACTCAATGAGAATGAGATTCTAGTTGGACATAGTTACAATTTCATATTTTCTCTATTTGAGAAGTTTCTTAAATGATTATCTGGAAAAGAAACTTCTTAACTGAGACGATGTAAAGTAAGACTCACCGAGTAATATCTCTGGCCTACAGTAGAATCCAACTTGGTTGTCATGAAGCTTAGAACTTGGACAGTTGAAACCCAGTCAAATCTGAAAATTGAGCATGTTTTGGCAGATATAGTAGCTGGAATTTGAAAACCTTCAGTTATCTAGACTATGGGCTCGGGCAAAGATCTCATGTAACCTACTGTAGTCAAGCCTTAGTACTAGGTAAGTGCGTGGTGGTTGATTTGTGTCAATTTTGGAAGGTTTTTTTTTAGAGTAAAGGGCATTGCCCAACTGGGTTTGGGATGACCTAAAAGGGCATGCTGGTGTAAGTAGAGATATATGCAGGTTCTGGATTTAGGGCAACCATACCTTGATTCCTCACAAGCTATTTTCTTCACTTGAACTTGCAAGGTTTAAATGCCAAGCCAAGTTAGCCACTCTGTATATTAGTGAGAGGCTGATATGCTTATTCTCGACTATTGGATTAGTGTTGGTTCCACCTAGTAAAGCCCTTGCCACTACACAAAAACTCTGTAGTGTTAGTGAGGGTTCAGGATTAATATTCTAAGTTCAAATATATTGATGTGCATGAGATGATTTGAAACCTGGGTTCTTTGATACCTGGAGGCCTATTTAATATGGAGGCCTATGTTGTGGGTAGAGAGCTATACTGATGTGGCAATATGATTTTGTTTTTCTGTAAATTTTGCTTAAAATGTGCATCAGTTGATTTGAAACCTGGGTTGCTTTGAGAACATGTTAAAATGTCTATCATTACTCCAAAACTCTTTTTTGTGTTAGTGAGGGTTGACGGTTATATATTTAGTATTCTACCACCCCCATTTCAGAGGAGAACAATATAGTTCTCAGAGGAGAACAATATAGTTCTCGATTATCATGTTTGGTGTCCCTTCGACAATTTTGAAGCTGTAGCACTTAGCAGTCAGCTAAAGCTCAAGATGCATGCCCTTGGTCTAGGGAATTGTTGAAGAGTAGATTTAACTATTTTTATTTTATGCATTTATGGGATGATGTATTTTATATTTCTAGTTAGGTTTAGTGATGTCATGAGTGATGTCACATACTTTGTAGTCTATAAATGTTTGGCCAAGAGCCTTAATAAAATTAAAGGCTAATTCGTTTAGACCCTGTATTTATACTAGCTTAGAATTTAAGTCCTGACATGTCCAATTGGAAAGTTTGGGCCCTGAATTTTTATTTTTTTTACTTTACTTTTTTCCCATTATATCTTGAATATGATTATGATTATGCCTATCATTACTCCAAAACTCTTTTTGTGTTAGTGAGGGTTGACGGTTATACATTTAATATTCTACCACTACAATTTCAGAGGAGAACAATATAGTTCTCGATTATCGTGTTTGGTGTCACTTTGACAATTTTGAAGCTGTAGCAGTCAGCTAAAGCTCAAGATGCATGCCCCTTGGTCTAGGGAATTGTTGAGAGTAGATTAATTATCTTTATTTTATGCATTTATGGGTTGATTTATTTTATATTTCTAGTTAGGTTTAGTGATGTCACATATTCTGTAGTCCTATAAATGTTTGGCCAAGAGCCCTAATAAAATTAAGGACTAATTAGCGTTTAGATAGTGGATTTTATACTAGCTTAGAATTTAAGTCATGACATATCCATTGAAAAGTTTGGACCCTGAATTTTTTATTTTTACTTTCCTTTTTTCCATTATATCCTGAACAAGTTTACAAGGACAACAACAACACATGCTGGAAAGGAGGATATAATGGGAAAAAGAAAACCAAAAATAAAAAACCACGGTCCAAACTTTCCAATTGGACATGTCATGACTTAAACTCTAAGCTGGTAAACGCTAATTAGCCCTAAAATTAATACCCTTCTAGCCAAACTATAGCATTCACTTTCAACAAGTATGAAAATCTCATCCATTCATTATATGGTTGCTTATCTATAGCTGATTCCAGTGTTCTAAGTATCTTTACTGCCACAGTCCTCTCCATCCCTTTTGTGCCATACTGACTATTATCTTTTCTCCCCGTCATGCAGTTTTAAATTGTATCCTCTGAGGGTCGCTTTGATAACTACAATCTACTCGTTTGGACTGTACAAGTGGTGGTTGATCATGTGCAGCTAAGCTTTTCTATACCTCTTATGAAGCAGGAAGGGTAATTTCACAGCTTCTTCATTTCGTTTCTAATGGTGTCATGTATCTATGAAGAACCGTTAGGGTTGTACTTAACATGTAATAGGTCTCGTGTGAGATTGAGTCTGCTTTCCAGTGAGTTAAAACTTAGGTTGTCATTTTAATGGTAATGAAGTTTGTAATGTAATAGACTTTTATTTTACCATGTTTGATGGGATGTTACAATGTAATATAATATTAATTACATTCAAATGTTCGGTTTAACGTGTAATGTAATAGAACAATAATCATTATTTGTATCATTTTAACAAATATATCCTTCGACAATTATGTTTTCTTAGACAATGCATTTTCTCCTTAGGTTGTAAAACTAATTAAAGTTTCCTTGCAACTAAAATGTAATATAACTTAATTATCAGCAGGAAAAATCACACTAACACAATAAAAGCTTAAACATTTTTGGCCATCATCATCGTACCGACCAGCATCACCAAACTCCACAACTACTACTAAGGGTTGAATCAGAAATTTTAGCTAGGAAGGGCCGATTAGTATATATATATATATATATATATATATATATATATATATATATATATATATATATATATATATATATATAAGAAAAAAGAAGGAAAAAATGGGGTGGGTTGGAGTCCACCCCAGCCTCTACTTGGTTCCTGTATATGGTGGTTGTGTCCTGTTGACCTTCATGTTCATCATCACCACGCCCACGGGGTTTGACGCTACTGCCACCAGCCTAGCTATTGTAATGCTCCGCAATCGTACGGCACATTACGCTGAGTCGGATTGAAACGAGACAAATGTTTGGTTGTATTTCATTGAGTTGGATTTTGGAGCAAGTATTGATTCGAGTTGGTTTCATGTGCAGATCGTGTGTGGAGTTCAGTGGGACCAGAGCAGCACCTCACAACGGGCTGAGGCATGGACGATGTGAATGGAATCAGTGTGTTCGTTCGAAGCAAGTGCAGAGATAGCGAGATTTGAGCGATAATGACGTCTTCCTTAGTCCGATCAGGTCAGATGATTTGGAGAGCACGAACTGCTCGCACGGTCATACCAATTGAGTAGATCGTGCTTCGCATCGGACCACGAATTCAAGAAATTGGCCGTATCGGCAAGGCAGAGTGCTTAGCGGATTCAGACTTTGTGAGTGGGCTCCGTCACTTCTCCTCTAATCCTCCATGCCTAATAATTGAAAAACACGTAATGTCTTGGACACTTGGAACTGGAACATGGAAAACATTGCAATGTGGCGTGCATAGAGTGTGCGCCGTTTGGATGGATATAATTTGTGGCTTTAAGTTGATCAGTACGATTTGGACTAGTGAGAACACTTCATCGAGCAAGCGTAATGATGTGGCAATGTGCCTTTGTGTGATGCGGCCTTGAGCCTTGTGTGGGGACCTTGGGTCATCGAGCAGAACATGGAAAGAGATGGATAATTTGAGAATGAATATGGAGAATTAGTTGGAACGGGGCGAGTATGGTGGGTCGAGAAGGCTCGATTCCTCGTCGTACGTACATTCATTGGAGCATTGCATGGTAACGGACTACCTGTTGCGCGTAGGATATGGTTTCCTCGAACGGGTTGCACCGGGACACCGGGACCGTTCGACCATGGAGGAAATATTGGTAATGTGCTTTCGAAGAACGGGTACTTGCAGTTCGAGACCACCAGGCGGACTAACTACTCAGCGCTGGATCGGATCAAAATGCAGTTGGATAGTCCTTTATGGCTTGGCCAGTGACCTTCATATGGTTAAGAGTTTGTTTGATTGTTGTGTTTGAGTAGACGGCGGGCGACTACCTTGCCTCTAACAAGAGTGTGCATATCGAGGATGGATTTTGAGACTTGGATTGTGATGTAGTTCGATAGGTTCACGCTTAACTTACGAGATTTGAGTAGAACTGATTGCATGCTTAGTTTCATTTGAGTTTGGATATAACTGCTAGTGTGATTTCTTGAGTTCAATACTTGCATGCTTAACCTGCTTTACAGTTTTTCTTAACCTGTCATGTCACTGCCATGAAATGAATCAAGGTTTAAGTAGAAAGATCATCATATAATTGCTTGCATTCACTATCTACTTAGTTTCAGTTTAGACGAGTGGGTTACCCAGCTCACCAGTACAGATGTGTACTGACCCACGTTTGTGGGCATTATTTTCAGGTATGCAGGTATAGTGGCTCAGCTTGGATATACGGAACATGATGTATGGAACAGTAAGTACCTTTATAGGCAAGTGAGAGCAAGAGTGTTGCAAGTCATTGTGACATTCTCCTTTGTGGCATATTCATTTGGATCCTTCGAGAGCTTCGCTGCGAATACTCTGATCGGTGCTGGTTGTAACAATACTTGAATTTCGCTGCAACATGGTCGTTTCGATGATAACTATGACGTTTGACGTCATCGTCTTGTGCGAGCGCAACTCCAGGCTCGTACGGTATCATGTCCCGATGAGAACGATTGTCTTGCGGGAGCGTTGGCGTGGTGATTTCACGTCCAGCGGGGACGATCAAACTTACGGGAGATTGGGACGTGACAACTATCATATGCATTCCGAGTCCGGCACCCATCACCTCCATGTTCAATATAGTCATTCGTCTGGTTGCACGTTAGAGCTGTCCAGCATCCCTGTTTACGGTGGTTGTGCCCTGTCGACCTTCGTGTTCATCATCACTAGGTTCGATGCTACTACTGCCAGCCTGGCCATCACGTGCATTCCCAGCCCAGCCCCCATCACCCGCTTGTTCAACATAGTCCTTCGCGTGGTTATACGTTGACAGCTAGCTTGCGGTGACAATCATTATGCGGTTCACGATCAACACCCCCCCTCTCCCCCCCCCACGAGAACTTTGTTGGCGCCGATGCCCATGGCAAGGGGAGGAAGGATAAAGTCAAAGTTAAAAAAAATTATAAGTTTGTAAGTTTTAAGTTGTAATATAATTATAATTTATGAGTTATGATGTAATTAGTTTTCAAAGAAAATGATATGATTTATATTATATTTAAAATTTTTTTATCTAACCAAATATTCGAATTAAACGTACAATCTAATATTAACTATATTATATTGTCGAACATTGAAAAATCAAATTAACCTTAGTGACGGCTTTCTCTGTTGTAGGATTAATTTATATGTTTATTATAAATTCCATCTATATAAATATGAATGTTTTGGTATTGTTCTATGTTGGTGTTGTTTCCTTTGGACTAGTAAAGATAGTCCCACATTGGCTACACCACCAAGTCGGTTTCTCAATATAATACTTTGTATGTGTTGAGTATGCATATGGGGTATGGTAGTGCACATGGGTGTCATGTGGAGGTGCTTTATTAGGAGGAAAAATGATTAACTCCTTCATGAAAGCATTTATTCTTTTTGTCATGCTCATGGAATTAATTCCATAAGAGCTAAGCTCCAAAGGGGCATAACGACTCGGGCTTAAGGACGTAAAGTGGCACTTTGTTGGCGCACTTTGCACTTGATGCGCGAGTTGCATGCACGGGCGCATGAGTGGGTGCTGAGCGGGCGCTACGTGGGCGCATGTGCAACCGTTGCACTACTATGCACTGCTGCGCACATGTGTCATGGGCGCGTGGGCGCATGATCCTATTGATTGCGGGATTTGACGGTTATGAAAGGATATGATCAGTTATTCAAATCCATTTTTTGTGGGATTTGAATTTAAACCGTTCATTTTTTTTGTAACTGATTGGCGGCTAGGGTTTCCACCATTTCTCTATAAATACTCTCTTCGTAGCCTATTTGAGAACTTACTTCTAAAAAAGAGAGACGAAGAGAGATTCTGATGCTGGCGCCATTGGGGTCCAGGAGTTCGTGCAAGTCCAGAAAAGAGGTGACAACGAGCGTTCCAGAAGTTCTACGTGAACTTACTGGTTCCTGGGAGCAGATCATGTGGGACGAATCTTGCTTTGAGCAACAATGATCTTCATCACCCCAGCAAGCAGAGATTAATCAACTTCTTCTCCTTCCTCTTCTCTTCTGCTCGTTTTAATCTGTTTTGTCCGTCTGCAACTACGATTTCAAGGAAGAACAGAGATTGATTTCTGATTATTGTTTTTGTAGCAACAAGTTGTAATCATAATATTGTTATATAGTTGTTTGTTGGATCGAGGTATATCAATGAGAAAACTTTTGTGTGAACTCCTGATCTCGGCTCCAACTTTTGGTTATTCCATCTTTGATTAAGTCTCGGGAGTAACGATCACAAAGTGTCACGACCCGCACCCGGATATTCGGGCACGAGTACGTGGTTACGCCCAGCCTGCGCCGCAGCATCGATGGTAGAATGTTGTCTGGGTCATTTCTAACTATCTAACATTTCAACAATATAATATGGTATCTGTCTATCATCTCAACTCCAAACAGATGAATAATATGGTATCTAACAACTATGACTAATCTCAATCACAAAACAAACTAAGGAAGATAATACATGAATGTAATAGCGAAGAAAAGAATAAGATATAATCCACAATAAAAATAATATACAACTGTGAATCTCCACCAAATAATAGTCTAATACACGCCAACACAAATAACTAGACCTCCTCGGGCTCTGCAACTATGTCCTCCTGGTCTATAGGAGTATCCTCTATAGGTACGCCGTCATGCGGCCCGTAGAATGTGGGACACTGCTCTAAAAGCCAATCATCTGGAAAAATATATTCAGTCAGGATTGGAGTGAAGTACATACCTCTAAAATCAGTTTTAATAACATAATCGAGCATATAAAACAGATAATATAAATGAAATACAAGATCACTAAACATATGAATGAATAAACAATAGATATACAGGTAATGTACGAGAATATAGAACAACAATATGAATAATGCAATATGATAAAATAACTGCAATCTAGCTAATCTGCCTCAGAATACAAGTTTATTATGTGATCGGTTTGGGTGAACATGATCAGGTAAGACGATTACAAGTGAGGTATGTAACCATAATGTACACGATGTAACAATGGGGCTTTGATTACATAATCAACTCCTACTCTCCCATCTCCAACTAATACCAATGGATCCAATCACGACACGCTACGAACACGAAATATAACCACTGAACACGAGCATTGGGTGTACATGAATATCATAACCACTGAACACGAGCAGTGGGTGTACACGAAATAAGCACACTGAACACGAGAAGTGTGTGAACACGAAATATAAATTAATACCCAATATATACGATGAAATACATGTACACGAGTACCCGCTGAACACGGTAGGGGATAACATCTCCTGACGGGATCCATGTAGTACAAGTCCGTGAAATCACTGTGTCGGAATCAAGTATACAATTCTAGAACATGCATATATACACTATTATGAATTAAAAACTATCAGAGAAATATACTCGCCTGAAGTCCTGAGCAAGGTGTGTCTCTCGATGCCCAAGCTGGTGTCACACAGACCTATATATGGTATGTTGTATCAATACTAGGTTCAAGAATGAAAATAAGTTAATATGATGCAATTCAAAGTCAATAAGACATTTCTAGGTCAAACCGATTAAATCTAGGTTGCAAGAGTCTAATACTAAGATACTAAGTCGATACATTATGAAACTAACTATACTAACTAAACTAGGATACAAAAAGGTACTTAAAAAGCCGTATTCTAAGATACGCAAGTTTTTTATATGAAAATAGTGTTTTAGATATATATACAAGTAAATATACATAGTACTATAACAAAACAATGAAAGTATGATACCCTGGCCTTGCACCAATACGTATCGTACCTATCTCGATACCCAAACCCAATACCTTGGGTATCGACCCAATACCTTGGTATTACCTTGGTATCCCGAGGTAATCCAAAACCTCTACATTATAACTAATACACATATATAAAACCCCTAAAACTAATATACTAACTATAACAATATATATGTAGCTAACTATTTACTAACATACTAACATATATAACTACACTACAACCCATAAACCAAAATACCTTGATACCTTGCTAATCCCATACCTCTAAAACCCAAAACCCAACTGAAACTATTAACCAACTAGTAATACTAACTAGTGAATCACAATAACCCAAACCTTGAACTGAACCTAACCTCCCCAATACTGATACCTGAACTGATACCTTGGCCTACCTTGCTGTTGAACTGCCTGCACTGCAACATGCTGCTTGCAGTGTCTCTCAGTCTTCTGAACTGCACAGTGTGTGCTCGAGCTGCTCTATGATGATATCTGGCTTTTGATGCAACTGCAAACTGCACTTGCTCATGCTTGCAGTGTTGTGATGGCTGCACCTGCAAACTGCTTCTCAATGCAATCAGCACTTGCTGCAGTGTTGAATGCACTGCCTTCTCTGCCTTGTTGTTGAAGCAGTTGGCTGCTATTCAAGCTACTCAGTTGGTTGCACACTCTTTAGTGTTCACTACTCTCCAGTGATGCTTCCTGCTGTGCTAGCAGCAGGCTTGCTATGCAGTTGCTGAAGGTTGTTGTGGACTTAGCTGCACACTGCAGTACTCATTCTTGTAGTGGCTTGATGCTGTTGCTCATACCTTGTATTGTTGCCACTGTGCAGAGCTTGAACTGATACTGCACTCGAGATGATGAAGCTACTGCTGTGAGCTCGATGCTATTACAAAGTGCTACTGCAGTGCATCAGTGCCTACTGCACTACAGTACAGTTGCTCTTCGGTTGCTGCTGAAACAATGCTAAGCTCTACAGAACTGCTACTGCCTCTTGTTGTGGGTGCACTGATACTGCTGAGTTCTCTGAAACTGTGAAAGCTGCACTGATACACAGTGCACTGATGTACGAGCTGCCCACAATTTGCTCCTTGCTGTGGGTATCGGACTGCACAGGTGGTACACTGATGGCTGCTACTGCTGAGCACCCTTGCTCGACTGCTCACTCACTCACCCACTCACAAACAAACACTCCTATATATACCTCTATGTATATATCCCTCTCTCTCTCTATATATATATAAATATATATCCCCTCACTACTATATATATATACAAACACATATACCTATAGATAGATATATATCTACATACACTCTCCCACACATAAACACAAACACACACATATACACTTAACTATATATATACTCATATACATATATATTATATAAAATATTATATATATATATATATATATATATATATATATATATATATATATATATATATACATATAGAATTAGGAGCAAAACACCAAATACGTGGAGTGTACTACACCCGTATCACACCAACTCTATGATACGCTTGCGATACGGCTCCAACACACAACCAAACGTATACCGGAGGACACGAGCAAGTCTAATACACTAAATATGAACAATACGTATAGTAATTAGATCATCTATGTGTCCGTGTCATAATGTGATATGTACAAGTCCCCGTGTCGGAGAAAACCCTCCAAAATTAACCCGTTTCATCAAATTGACGAGATACGACCTACACGTATCCAATTATGGACACAACACTAGTCACAAACAATCAATCATAGGTCATATTGATCTATTAGACCAATTGACAAACACCATATGTGCCAATCTCGAAATTCTCCCAAAATCGATACCAAAATGCATATAACTTCTACCATATGTCTCCTATGAACCTAAAACCAATTCCTATAGGTAGCCTATGCATGTGGGTTGGTTTCTCATGGTTAAATCTCATATTTAGAACCTATTAGAAGGGAAAAAACTAAAATGTACCTATTGGGAGATTGATTCCCAATGAAAAGTCCCCAAAAGGAATGTAGCCCCTCTCCTTGTAGATCTTGGCCTCCTCCTTCTTGCTCCTTGCTTCCTTCTTGTAGATCCTTGATGAAGAAGCCTCCAATGAAGAATTAGGAAAGGAATTTGTGAAAAATTTGGTGGAGAATTGATGAGGGAATGAAGGAAATTGGAAGAGGAGAAAGCTAGATCTAAATGAAATTAGAAATTGAAATGAGAGAGACACTCTCTCTCCTCCCTCTATGGACGACCCTAGCCCTCTCCCTAAGCAAGTATGAAATGTCCTAATTACCCCTTAGGGCCTCTCATGAAGAAATTAATTATGGAGGGAAGGTTCTAGTCTAATGATTTCACTAATTAATACAACCTCCTAATCCGTGGGCCTAATTCATGGGCTCAATCTAAACTCATCCAAAATATTGGGTTCATGCAACTAATAAATTGGTTAGGTCCACTACACAAATCTAAAATAAATCTACAACTAGAAATTAATAAATAATACAACAAATAAATAATCATGCATGCACAATATTTAAATAAAATTAATCCTAAAATAAAATACCCGTGTCAATTACTAAACTACCCTCAAATAAAAATGTGAGGGTGACAATCATATCCACCTTAGAAAAATTTTGTCCTCGAAACTAAGGAAGAAACTAACTACCAAAAGCAAACAATACAATGCAAGAAAGAATTATACCTCACGACTCAAACAGATATGGATATTGCTCGTGCATCTCGGCCTCTCGCTCCCAGGTACTCTCTCCTGGCGAGTGATGCCTCCACACGACGCGCACCAAAGGAATTGTCTGGTTCCTCAATACCTTCTCTCTCCGATCCAGAATCTCCACTGGCTGCTCTGAATAGCTAAGAGTAGGGCCCACCTCTATCTCCGAGTGATCCAACACATGACTGAGATCTGCTACGTACCGTCTCAACTACGACACATGAAACACGTTGTGCACTCCCTCCAGTGCAGATGATAAGTCTAGTCTGTATGCAACTGCACCGACCCTCTCAAGAATACTGAAAGGTCCGATGAATCGCGGACTAAGCTTTCTACCTCCACCGAAATGGATCGTGCCACGTGTCGGAGAAATTCTCAAGAAAATCAGACTGCCAACCTAGCATGAAACACAACCTTAGCACTCTAACAAAACAAACAATCAAACACAAGCAATACAAAACAAAAATCTATACCTCAAACTCCAAGGGTCTCCGATGGCTATCGGCCCAATGCCGCTGCCTGTCCCTGATAAGCTTCACCTTCTCGGCTGTATCCACTACCATCTTTGGTCCCAATAAAGCTCTTTCACCAACATCATCCAAGGATAACGGAGTGCGGCATCTTCGTCCATACAACTCCTCGAATGGTGACATCTCAATGTTGGCTTGGTAGCTGTTGTTGTATGAAAACTCTACCAAGTGAAGGTGATCCTCCCAAGAACCTCCAAGATCCAAAACATAGGTGCGTAGCATATCCTCGAGAGTCTGAATAGTCCTCTTCGACTGTCCGTCAGTCTGAAGGTGATATGCGGTACTGAACTTGAGCTGAGTGCCCAAGCTCGCCTACAAACTCCTCCAGAAGTGGGATGTGAAGTGAATATACCGATCTGAGACTATGCTCACTGGAATACCGTGCAATATGATAATCTGGCGCACATACATCTCCGCGAGCTTCTCCGTTGATGTACCCACTTTGAATGGCAGAAAGTGGGCTGATTTGGTCAACCCGTCCATGATGACCCAAATTGCATCTTTACCTCATGGAGAACGCGGAAGTCCTGATACAAAATCCATGGTCACATGCTCCCATTTTTACTCCGAAATAGGTAAAGGCTGAATCAATCCACCTAGCCTCTGTCTTTTTGCCTTTACCTGCTGACAAACTAAGCATCTGGACACGAAGCTAGCTACCTCCCACTTCATGCCATACCACCATATATGCTCTCTCATGTCTCTATATATCTTGTTGGCACCTAGATGCATAGTACTGAGAACGATGCGCCTCCTGCAGAATCTCCTAGCGCAATGCTTCTCTCGGTACACATAATCTGGTACCGTGCCGTAATGATCTATCATCTGCGACGATGAAGTCCTCTTCTAGTCCCATAGGAACCTGTGCTTTGATGCTCCTCAGAGACTCATCCTCATACTGTCCGGCTCTGACCCGGTCCATCAGCTCCGACTGTACCTAAAGTCCCCACATTTGTGCTACGACTCCAGGAACTAGTACCTCAATGCCCAAACTGTCAAGATCTGCCAATAAATGTCCGTCTTTCGTCAAGCACATAGCCACGGGATACCTGCTCAAGTAATTCGCGACTACGTTGGCCTTCCCTGGATGGTACTGCAAGGAAATGTCAAAGTCTTTCATCAGCAACAACCATCGCCGCTGCCTCATGTTGAGCTTATTTTGTCTAAACACATACTTCAAGCTCTTGTGGTCCGTGAAGATCTCCACTCTCTCTCCATACAAGTAGTGTTTCCATAATTTGAGAGCAAAGATAACTGCTGCCAACTCCAAGTCATGGGTAAGGTAGTTCTTCTCATGCGGGCGTAATTGCCTGGAAGCATAGGCAATCACCTTCCCGTGCTGCTGCAACACACAACCCAAACCCTTTCCTGATGCATCACTGTAAATGGAAAATCCTCCTGCTCCTGATGGCAATGTCAAGATTGGAGCTATAGTCAACCTCCTCTTCAGCTCCTCAAATGCTGACTAACAATCCTCAGTCAGACGAACTCCACGTCCTTCCTGGTTAGTCTAGTCATCGGCTCTGCAAGTCTGGAAAAGTCCTGAACAAACCTCCGATAGTAGCCGGCCAATCCAAGGAAGCTCCTGATCTATGCTACTGAACTCGGGGTAGACCATAATTCAACTATTGAAATCTTCTTGGTGTCCACTGAGATTCCATCTCCTGTAATAACATGCCCAAAGAATTCAACCTTATCAAGGAAGAATTCATACTTTGATAACTTGCCATACAGCTTCTCCTTCCCGAGGGTCTCCACTATTAGCTAGCGCTTGACCCTTCACTATTTTTGTGGGACATACATCATGTCATAAGGCGATAACAGTATTGCCCATGTCGCTAAGCAAGAATTGAGTGTGCTTGGCTTAGTCATCAATACCCGGAGGGAATTTACTCTGGATATAACATAAATGGTTTGACCTGACATATAGTGTCATGTCTTTTGAATAGAAAACATCAAAGCGAGATATTTTTTTCACCGGATTGTATCAATGTTCAGTGCCGACCATCATGCAACTAAGAAAATAGATCGCCTGTTTATATCCTTCGTCACTCTTCTGTGCAAGAAGAGCTCCTAGGGAGTGAACCATTGCTCGAACATACAACAAAAGAGATTTCCTATGATATGAGACGCCAGAACTGGCGAATTTGTTAAATATTGTTTGATGTTATCGAATGCTTGTTGACATACTTTATTCTAGAAAAAGGATACGCCTTTCTTCATTAACCGAGTGAAGGTCGACATCGTCATCAGAGATTGGAGATGAACCTCCTAATGTATGTTAGGCGACCTTGCAGATCACGGAGTTATTTGAGATTACGTAGAGGTTATATTTCGAGGATAGTTTTAATTTTATCGGGGTCAATGTGAATACCTTTGGAAGTTATAACAAATCCAAGGAACTTGCTACTGGAGACTACCAGAAAGGATTTAGTTGGACTCATCTTCAATTGGTGGTGGCGCATCAATTCGAATACAGTCTTAAAATCTTGAAGGTGGTCATCTTTGTAGCGACTCTTGATAGTGATGTCATCCACATAGCATTCTACTATTTTTCGTAAATGCTTCTGGAAATCATACATTGCTCATTCATATGTTGCACCCACATTCTTTAAGCCGAAAGGCATGACTGTATAACAGTAAACTCCCAATATTGTACGGAATGAGGTATATTTTTCATCATCATGCGACATCTTGATCTGATTGTATCCTAAAAATCCATCAATGAAGGACATACGTTCAAAGCCACATGTATTGTCGATCATGACATCTGTGATGGGAAGAGAAAATTTATCTTTTGGACAGGTCTAGTTCAAATCTCGATAATCTACGTAGACCCGAACTGTTTTATTTTTCTTATGACTGGAATGACATTAGCTAACCAGTCTGGATGTTTCTCTTCTTGAACGAAGCCACATGCTATGAGCTTTTTGACTTTTGCTTCAATTGCATCCATAATATCTAGACGGAACCGCCGTTGTTGTTCTTTCACCGGTTTAGCATTCGAAAGAATATTAAGCCTGTGTGTGGCTATTTGAGGATCTAGGCCAAGCATATCCTCATAACTCCATGCGAAGACATTAATATACTCATTTATTAGCTAGAGTAAAGCGGGTTAATCTTCTTCAGGAAGACTCTTGCTAATGAAGATTGGTCTTGGGAAAGATTATTTTCCTACATCAATTTGGACCATTTCATCCTCTGTAGGTGGTTCACGTTGCTCAAACTGAAGCTCCCATTGAGTATCCATTTGTTGTGCCCATGGATCATTTTTGAATTGTTCCAATAGTTCAACGTCTTCCTCATCTGGGGTAGTTGACACCATATTTACAAAAAAATCATGTTTGAATATGTCACACATGCTTTCGTCAGAATCCCACAATGACGAGTCAGAGAAATAAGAATACGTCTTTTCTTCTGATTCTGAACTTTCATGACTTGTTGGTGGTGTAACATATCCCAAACCACGACCAGTCTGTTGGTAGTATATTTTCGACTTGCCTTTAGGAGAGAGATGACGTATATGAGTCCGTATGCCCTTTTCCATAATTTAGTCCTAAGCCAGATTTTAAGTTGTAGCCCATCCTTTGTATGATGTTCTTGGCTGGTTGGCTGTAACGATACAGTTGTATCTTCTTATATCCTCGTCAGAACCATCAGTCTGCGCAACTCTTTTGTTTCTAGCTTTGCCAAAATTATATGACGTTGCTTGTCCTATCTCGCTAGGACTATGAAGTATGCCTCCTCATATGGTTCATATGACGAACCATATTGGAATGGAGATACCACGGGTATAGACAGAGGTTCGTTGAGGTGAAGATCCTCTAATAATTTTTCAGTAAAGGGTTCAACATCAATGTAGTGCGAAGTAGAGTCTTCTTTATTCATGAAAAATAAATTTTCTCCATCTTCTACATAGTCGGCAGAATCTTCAGCCTTGACAAGAGGCTTGGCAAGATTGATGACTAGGGGATGATTCACTGATGTTGATGGCTTGTTAGGATGAAGGTCGATAATAAGTGGTTCATTCTCCATTGTTGGTTGTTCATTGCATCGAAGGTTGATGACCAATGGAGATGACTTGTGCAGGTCGATGCCGAGAGGCTTTGAAGGAGTTGGACGAGTAGTATATCCTTTGACTCTGATTATCATAGGCTCTTCTTTTGGAGTATTTTCAGCTTCATCACTAGCTTGATTAGCTTCATCTTTCATATACTCCGTTGTATACAGTGCATAGTCAACAAAATAGGCTTCGATACCTTTGAAAGGGTTGAGGTCAGTTACCTCTGTTTTGATCTCTCCTCTACTATTCACATACTTGAAGCATTTATGTAGGGTGGAGGGTAGAATTTTATGCTCGTGTATCCATGGTCGTCCTAGCAAAACGCTGTAGGATACATCAGAGTCAATCACATAGCATGTGACTTCAGTACGTAGATCGCCTATCTGAATTTTTAGGCGTATCTTTCCTAGTGGTTTACTTCTTCCTGCATTGAAGCCTAGAGTGGTAGTACTGGTAGCAGACAGGTTGTGCATCGGTATCTTTAATCCTCTCAGTAAACTTTTAGGAATGATGCTGAGTGAAGAACCAGGGTCGATGTGGATCCGGTTTACCTTAATAGATCCGATGTAACCAGTATAATATAGAGGCTTGTCATGCTGATTATCTTTGAGTAGCATATCATCTTGCGTGAAGGTGATGTTAGGAATCTTCTCGATCACGATATGGCATTGAGGACATATTAATGGATCTTCATCAGGAGTCTTGATATGAGCTAAGCATGAGTCCGCATGTATCATATCTTCACTCAAAGCTTCACGATTCTCCTTCGACAAACAAAGCAACTCGAATATGGAGAGTCGGGCTGGGGTATTGGCCAGTTGTGCCAATATGTCAAAATTGTAAGAATTTTCAAGTCCTTAGGGTATATTCTTTTTGAGAGATTTGTCGAAGCGTATTTCCTTTTGCTTTCTTTCTCTGTCGTAGTAGGATTTGAAGGAGCAGGTTCGGTTGTGATCGGAGCCGCAGGAGTTGAAGAAGTAGGAAAAGTGTCGGGAATATCTTTCGGGACAGATTCATAAGTTTTATGATAATCTTTGTCGGACCTGATACCAGTCATGTCTTCTTCTTCGGTCATCGGAGAAAGAAGTACTATGTTACAGGACTTGAGTTTCTTTTTATCATGCCCTTTCTTAGAGTAAGTCTGTGGGCTGGTCTCATCATAGCCCAATCCACTACGGAATGTATTGGACTATCATCAGAGTTGTTGTCACGACCCGCACCCGAAAAATCGGGCATGAGTCGTGGGTACGTCCAGCCTGCGCCGCAGCATCGACGGTAGAACGCTGTCTAGGTCTACTATCTAGCTAACAATCTCACACAACAATATATAGGTACCTGTCAAGATCTCAACTCCAAACGGAAGAGCAATATGATAAGATAGCATAAGTACTCAATCACGAATCTAAGTACGATAAGATAACACAGAAGTCTAACAACTACAAAGTCTAAACAACTGCTACTAAAACAACTATAACATCAATAATAATAATAATACAACAACATCCTGAATCATATATAATACAAGATCTCAATCCAAAACCGGGGACAAATCCGGTACCAAAAGCTAATAAATACACTGATGTCCTAGTGATCCAGGCTACCAATCCGGAAATCACTCCTAAACTCTGCACCATCGACAGGCTGAGGTCCATAAAACGTCGGATACCAATCATCCAGATCCTCTGGAAAAAATATATCCAGTCAGGATTGGAGCAAGTACACCTCTAACAGCAGTCCCAGTTAAATGATAAAAACTATAAAGCAGTTGTAGCAAGTAGCAAGGTGAAGGAAATGAAGTATGAAACAAGGAAATATATATATATCACTGGTGCATAAAGGTAAAGATGCATGAAAATCAGAAGCAAGATAGTAATGACTGCAAGATACAAGAAATCTAAACTAAGATCAAGTGTGTGCACAATAACGTGAAGTAAGTCCAGCAAGAATACATGTAATGAGTCAAGTCAGAAAGTATAAGTGAGACCAGCAAAAAATGCAAGAGAGTCCAGACTAGAAAGAATGAACTCGTGTCTCTGAAATACTTGTTTCGACATGTAAACGGCTAGGGGTAAGTACGGCTCACCGCACACTGGGTGTGCGGCTGCTATCATTCTAGATTAGACACGAGGGGGTGATTCCAGTGATTCCAGTTGGGAATGTTTACATGTTTACTCGAGTATTTCTCCGCCCCGACTAGTACAAGTGAATCCAAGACCCGATATATAAATCAAGTATGAGTCCAGCCAGAAACATGAGTGATGCCTGTAGTGAGTCACGATGTGATGCCAGTAGGTAATTCTAGAATAGAGGCCAGAAACATGAAATATACGTGTCGCAAGTAAATAAATCCAGAAATACTAGTCCGTTGTCGTGCCAGAAAATCAGAGAATACTATACTAGAAGCTGAATCATAATAATCATCAGATAATAAAAACTATCAGAGAATGTACTCGCCTGACGTCCTGAGCAACTAGCAATCCAAACTGACGTCGCAAGACCTATTGCGAAAAGCAAGGTTAAACGGGGTTCTAACGAGTTAAACAGATATAAAATAACTAAAAATAAGCTTCTAGGGTCATTCTAGGTCAAACGGGTCAAACCGATAAAATCGGGGTCAAAAAGTCAACTCTAGGTCTAAAAAGTCAACTCTGGATCAAATTGAGGTCAAAAGTTGGCTTTTGCGGTCAACCGGATAACTACGGTCAACTCTAGGTCAAACTAGGGTGTCCCTAAAATTCTAGATCAAAACTAGGTCATTAAGCTAATAAACCCTCAAACTCGCCTCATTGAGATACCGGGATACCCTCGGTATCCGATACCTCAACCTACGCTATATACCCCGCCTATACCCTCTAAAATATATACTAACACGTATATATATATATATATATATATATATATATATATATATATATATATATATATATATATATATATATCATATATATATATAACCAAGTCTAACCATATTTCTAGACTAAAACTCAATACCTTGCCCCGACGCTCAATACCTTGAGTATCTCAAGGTATTTGAGATACTCAAGCCTTACCCCTTCTAACTCTAGCTAACTAACTATCTATCTATATATATATATATACTTATATATACTACTATACGTAATATCAATATATATATATATATATATATATATATATATATATATATATATATATATATATATATATATATATATATATATATATATATATATATAAAACTTAGTATTAGGCTATACCTCATACCTTCGATACCCTATACCTCAATATATTAGTATCTCAAGGTATTGAGATACCTTACCCTCTAACTCTAACTAGCTAGTTATCTATCTATCTATATATATACCTATATATATAACATCAATATATATATATATATATATATATATATATATATATATATATATATATATATATATATATATATATATATATAATCTAGTACATAGGCTACCTAAATACCTTGATATCTCAAGGTGTTGAGATACCCAACTACCCCTATCTCTAACACTAACCATATAGCTAACTATCTAGCATATATATATATATATATATATATATATATATATATATATATAAACACATATGTATATATTTATCTACATATCTATCTATATAGCCACATACACATATATACATATCCATAACCCATCTCACATATATATATATATATATATATATATATGTATATATATATATATATATATATATATATATATACACACACACATATGTCTATCTATATATATACCTCTATCTATCTATCTCAATATCTATCTATGTAAATATATACATCTATCTATCTATCTATCTATCTATCTATCTATCTATCTATCTATCCATCTCTCTCTCTCTCTCTCTCTCTATATATATATATATATATATATATATATATATATATATATATATATATATGTCACGCCCCAGTCCCAAAATACGTAGGACTAGGACACGTAAGCATGCCAGCCGCATGGATATGGCAACTCCAATATATGGAAACCAAATCCACACGTACGCTGTAATATGAATATCAAATCCACAAGTGGTATAACTGTAATACAAGTCACAGGGTAAAATCTAAATCTCATCCACCAAAATCATATAAAGATAAATAAACAGTATCTATGAAACTAGATCTTAATAAGAAGTATCTAAGGATGATAGTTGTATGAAAACAAATCCACTACCAACTCAAATGGGAAAAGTAAATACAATATAAGTACAACTCACTCAAACAATATAAGTACCA
>JAYESA010000014.1:64182376-64204876 GCA_036927795.1 Iris macrosiphon
TGATGAAATTAGGGGCGATCCTCCTCAAGCACCTGAGTTAAGGTCGATGCTCTAATGGTTGTAGAAGAAGAAGGAGGAATTTATGTAGGTACACCTTCATAAACACTGAAGATTTGTTGTGCCCTATATAGTGGAATGTTGCCAATCATGGACATTGTCGGTGCGTCAAGCGAAGCTTGCGAGTAGAGCTTGGTGGAACAATATTCAGATTTTAAAATCTGGCATCGAGAGATACATCTTCCTGATGTTGGTCCTGATCTTTGTTTGAATGAGGATCCAAAGAAATCATATTGCATGATTTATACTTCTTACCCTTCTTAGATTTTGAATTGGAAGATGCTGATCCCTGGTCCCAATCTGACAGCAGATCGGGATGAATCCACATAATTTTGCCATGATCTGTGGTAAGAGGCACAAATTCCTCTATTTGACTTCTAGGCAGCAGAAGATTCACCACTTCCAACGTAGCTCGAGGTTTTAGGACGACGCCGTTCGGGGCTTCTTGTGCAGGAAAGTAACCGAATTTAAGAGACACCATATTGGCAGTCACTGTCTTTTCTTCATTGTGAAGGGTGATAGTTTAGCATCTATCAAATATTGTATCTTTCTTTTCTAGACATAAGAAGCCTTGGTAGGGTGATTTACGTATCGGTGGTACAAGCAGTACTTCAGTTCGTCAGTTTTACCAGTCTCATTTGGTCGCCTGACTACAGGCAACTGTAGCTTATTTCTTTTTATCAAGCATTCAAAAATGCTGGGGATATCGCTCTCGTCAAAGGAATATTCTTTCTTAGGCCTGGAGGACTCTGTAAGATTTTGTATTGGATGAGAGGTGGGTCGCTTTGACAGATTTATCGCTAAGGCCTAATTTCCTTTGTTGTTGCGATTATTCGTACTATTAGAGGTCCGCATTGGTCATTAGTAACCCAAAATTATGTGCCTTTTTTGTGTTGCCTTCAGCAGCTTCAGCCCCGATGATGAACGTCGTCCAGTCTTGAAATTGAGTTTGACCTGTTAAAGCCCTACTATAGACATCATGTTCTTTTTGTAGGTATCAATGAATACGGAGTCTGGAATACCGGGGGTAACTTCAGAGTTGCCTGCTTGAAACGCTCAACGAATTCACGAGTGGATTTCTTCTATTTCTGTTTGATATCAATGAGTGAAGACATCATTATATACATGTCTCCCTTGTAGAATCATAAGAGAAAAAGATACTTCATGTCATCAAACGAGGATATACAGTTATCAGGTAAACTGCGATACCAATCATAGGCTATGCCTGTCAAGCATCCCACGAATAATCTGGTAAGGAGAGGATCCTCTTTCTGCAGATGAGCTGTCATCATATTGAAGTAATTGATATATTAGCTCGGTGATGTCCTGCCTTCAAATAATACTATCGATTGAGATTTGTATTTAGGAGGGAATGGAACATTATTCCAATGCTAAGGTTAAGGCTGTTTTACCCCCAGCTTGCGGAGTTTCTCACGCCCCAGTCCCAATAATACGTAGGACTAGAACACGTAAGCATGCCAGCCGCATGGATATGACACTCCAATATATGGAAACCATAACCCATACGTACGCTGTAATATGAATATAAACTCACATGTGGTATATATAATATCACAAGTCACAGATATGCTAATCTCATCCACACAACAAGTCATAGAAAGAAATACTAACTAGAATAAGGAGTCTAAAATATCCAGAAAATAATAGTCGGGTGGAGACAAATCCACTACCAATGACTATAACCAAAACTAAAATGAGAGAGGAGTATAAAGTCTCCAATATAAAATAATATGAAGACAGAAGTGCATCAGCGAAAAGAATCTATCGCTAGATAATCAACGATGCTCAGAAGGTAAGACCTCCTCGGCAGAAAGGAATGCGTCAGGTCCAGGCCCGTACTCCTGCAAATACTCAAGAGCAGATACACCTGGCAGAGGACCAGGTCCTCAGAGGGACGTAACAAGATACAGAAAATACGAGCCAACTTGAATACAGTAAACATGCATATAATTTGAAAGTAAATAAGTACGCTGTACAAGACAATCTATATGAATGCAAATGAGGACAACTTTTCGACGTATGGGCAAGGATAGGCTACTCGATCTACCTCACAACTCACACACACGTCAATGGATATCAGAAATCGACATACCGCGGGGGTAGCGACCAGCGAGACTCCAGAAATTGACATACCGTGGGGGTAGCGACCAGCGCGACACACGCCCGTAGTGCGAGCTATATACTACGGTTTACCAGAGTGGTTAAAAGCTCATACGTCTAATAATTGTCCTCTATGATACTAAGTGTCAAGTGTGTGTCAACATATCTAATATATAGTAACGACTAAAAAGAAACTACACATGCAAGAACTATACAGAAATGAAATAAATAGACAGAAATATAAATAGCATGCAAAGTACTGTAAACAATTTGGCAAGGTATCTTGCCTGGTAAGAAAGCTGCAAGGTGTACTGTCCAGAAGTCAAACGCACAGGACCAAAAGCTATGGCCGCAGAACAATGTCTCCGGATGCTGAAATAAACATCACCAACGTTTTCAAAATAAGCAAAATAGCTAGAAAGCACTTTCCTTTCGTCCAATTTGGACACAAGGGCAAAACGGTAATTTCGGGTAAAAATGGGGTCCACATGTGGCCCACTTTGCACCGAAAAGCGTGCCAAGGGTAACAGTCTCTAAATGGGACAAACTATAGGTCAAACAACTCTAAATATCAATACGAACCCAACGGTATATCTAAATGTGGATTCCGATGAGCCGTACACAATCTTGTCCAAAAAGTCAACTGTAGGGCCCGCTAATTGGCGATCTGGTCAACCGTCTCAGAAATGCGTGAAAATTAGGTCATAGGACCAGCGCGTTACCACGAGTCCAGTGGCGCAAGTTTTATCGCAATCTGACAAGCGTGCACAAAATACGTGCGAGTTCCACAAAAATTGCGATACGGTGTGTGTCCGCTGATACGGTCCGATTCTGGCGCGCACACGCGTCCTAATCAGTCCCCACAAAATTTTACGTGTCCGGTTATGCTGCGTGCACCATTCGGTATACTTGGCACACGACGGGGCGGTCCCGTTTGGCGGGGCGCGCTCCGTTTTCCAACTTTTGGAAAACTGGAAAAAGTGGGTGCGCACAGTTTTGTGACGAATATAATTATGTCTACAACAACTAATAGCATAGGGTTATTTTATAGAAAATAAACTAGGTCAGGTATTCTACAGGTATAAAAAAGAATCACCGAATTCAGATCTCTGTGGTGGGAGATACGAACTCGGCAATATGGGTGGTCATTCTGGAATTCTGCGATTCCAGAATTGGGTCTGTCCGTCCACTTTGGACGCTGTTTTACACCTAGGGACACACGTTTTTTGAGGTTGGCTATAAAACAAATATTGGAGAGGGTTAAGGGATGAGCATACCTATGAAGACGGAACAACGTTTGGTCGAGCGAGTCGACGGGAAATCACGCCGGAGCGAAGGTGCCTCGAGTAGAAAACTGCAGTCCGCGAGGTCGGCGTTGACGGGATGGTTGGATGGCTTGGTGGGGCTTCTCTGGCTGCGGTGACGGCTCTAGATGAGAAGAGGAGGTCTGGGTATATTAGGTTTAGGGTTTTTGTGAAATAACTATATATATATATTTATATATTAAGGGGAGAGAGAGGGTGAGTGGAGCGGGTTCCGCGTGCAAGGGTCGGGCAAAGGGCCGCTGAAGCAAATAGGGGCGGCTACAATCCGCTGAAGGCTCTGTGGGAAATTTGCTGAAATGGGGGGAAATAAGAAATGCTAAGAACTTGCTTGCTTGCTTGCAGCAAGTTCTAAGTAGTAGTAAGTAGTTATTTATTATTATTATTATTATTAATAGATTCTTATTAAATAATTCTTTTTTTTTCTTTCTTTCTTTTTAAATATATATATACATATATATATATATACACATATATATATATATATATATATATATATATATATATATATATATATATATATATATATATATATATTCACACATAAGAAAATTTATAGATTAGGGTAATGCACATCGTTAGGCTAGCAACTGCTCAAGGGGTCTCCTACATGGAATAAATTCCAAAAAATTCCTGATGGTCCCATAAATCATCTAAGTGCCCGAACACCTAACATAAAAATTATTAAAAATCTATTTCTCCTATTTAGCCACTAAATACTATATTTAAATTATTAATTAATAAAAAAAATACTTTTTTTAGAAATAGGGGTTTTACAGAGTTGGTCTTTTTTCTTTAAAATATCGACATGTGCACGCAACTCTCAGATAACTTCGAGAGGTTCTTCTGGTCGGAGTGGTGCGACTGACTGATAGGATCCTGGTTGAACAGGAATCATCACCGGCGGAGATCCATCCCCAATGTTGAGAGGATTAAGAGTTGATGCTATTGACTCTTAGTTTATGACCGCTTCTGGGTTTGTGTTATCTTCCAGAGGCGTTGTTCCAAGAGTAGGCTGCGCAGGTATGAATGAAGCCACTTAGCCGGGTGCGGGTGTAGCAGAATGTTGGGATGCTGTCATTTGATACATATTTTGCATCATAGTGTGCATGTCCTTGAGAGCGACCTCTAGTGAGTTGAGGCATTATTCAGTGGCTTTTGATAGGGAAGCGTCTTGTTCATCACCACCGGCATAAATGCTAACATCCTTGTGTACGACAAAGGGATTGGTAGAAAGATCCGTGTAGTTGGAGTCTACACTGTCAGTTTTAGAGTCGCGAGGATTGCTACCCCCAGCCTCAAATTCTGGGGAATGGGGATTCTCGTGACGAGCGAGCTCCCATCTTTGAGAACGAGTATTTTGGTATACTCCTTCAAAGGAGTCGACGAGTTGGTCAAATCTCCTCTGGCTGGGTGTTGTTGAAGAATTTATTCTTAATTGTCTCCTACCAAGGGGAAGATGCGAAGCCATATATGCTGAAGCAAAAATCGGTTCATCATCGTGCTTCTAGATGTCAACTTGCTTTGTATGTTGAGGCTTAGGAGACATATTATAAGTCAATCGATCAAACATATTCCGTTTTGCTAATGCACAGCAACATTCAATTATAACTTTATGACAATTTCAATGATGTTCAATAGGAAACATCGTTGTAATGTCAGAGGGGTCCCTCTCCTTACGTTTTTGTACAATAAGCTCACGTAAATCAAAAGAGGAAAAAGAAGAGGAGGAAGAGGACAGACTCTGCCACTTTATATGAGATATATTGAATCTTCTGTGCAAATTTTTGGTCCCTTGTGTATAGAGTGATGTGCTGGCTTGATTGGCAAGTGATTCGTCATATCTCGAGTTTTTGCTCTTCCGGGAGGAGAGGAAGTTGTCTCTAACAGTCTCCTTGTACACACGTGCACAATCAGCATGTTGTGTAGATATTGCCCATCTTTGTCGTACATTCTGTGGTGCAGATAAAGTTGGCGCAGTTTGTCTACACGCATTTAATTTTGTACGAAGGTGTTGACCTGGCGCATGAGTGGCTTATAATTTTCCATCCATTGTGTGCGTAATCAAGTTTTAGGAGAATATTCTCCCTAACACTTTATTTGTGTGCTGGTTGATTTGGACAGCGGTGTCTATACCTTGCTTGCCTCGCATATTACGACGAATATGCGCGGGTTGAGGAGCTTGGGTGTGGATCACCCTTTGCTCAAAATTATATGAGTTGTGCTAATTGTATCCCTTGTTTAACATAAGGGATTCAGAAGCTTGAGTGTAGATCACCCTCTGCTTGAAATTGTACGAGTTGTGCAAATTGTATCCCTTATTTAACGCAAGGGATTCGAAGCTTGGGTGTGGATCACCCTCTGCTTGAAATTACGCGAGTTGCGCAAATTGTATCCCTTGTTTAACGCAAGGGAATTGTCCACCATGTCATTGATCTGAACAGAATTGACAGGGGAACTTTCGTCGATCAGGATGCTCTTTCCCTTGTTGGCAGCAACTTCGGAATATGCATGATGAGGTTTGGGCACCCACACTTTATGAGTTTTCCTTGACTTGTGTGCGGATGAGGGGTGAACACTACCCCCATAATGGAGCATTTCTTCATATGCATGTTGGTCGAACTTCACGACCAAGGTCTTCTGCGTTGAGCCAGAGGAGATTTAACCAACTCGTCGACTCCTTTGAAGGAGTATACCAAAATACTCGTTCTCGAAGACTGGAGCTCATTCGTCACGAGAATCTCCATTCCTAATAATCCGAGGCTGGGGGTTGTAATCCCCTCGACTCTTAAACGGGCAGTATAGACTCCAACTACATCGTTCTTTCTACCAACCCCTCTGTCGTACACAAGGATGTTAACATTTACGTCGTTGGTGATGAACAAGATGCTTCCCTATCAGAAGCCACTAAAATAAATGCATCAACTCACTAGAGGCCGCCTCAAGGACATGCACACTATGATGCAAAATATGCATCAAATGATGGCAGCCCAACATTTTACTACACCAACACCAATCCAAATGGCTTCATTCATACCTGCGCAACATACTCCTAGAATAACTCCTCTGTAGCAAACACAAATCCAGAGGCGGTCATAAATCAAGACTTAGTAGCAGTAACTCTTAATTCTCTCAACTTTGGGGGTGGATCTCCGCCGGTGATGATTCATGTTCAACCAGGATCCTATCAGTCAATCGCACAACTTCGGCCAGAAGATCATTTCGAAGCTATCCGAGATTTGCATGCACAGGTCAATATTTTAAAGAACAAAGACCAACTCCATAAGCTGCAGGTGAAACAGCCTTATCCTTCGTATTGGGATAATGTTTTGTTCCCTCCTAAATACAAATCCCAATTGATAGTCTTTCTTGAAGGCAGGATATCACCGAGCTAATATATTAATTACTTTAATATGATGATGGCTCATCTACAGAAAGAGGATGCTCTCCATATTCCGAGGGGTGAACACTACCCCCTGAATGAAGCATTTCTTCATATGCTTGTTGGTCGAATTTAACGACCAAGGTCTTCTGCGATGAGCCGATAGAAGCAGTGTCGAGTTGAGCTATCGCATTATCGTCAAAGGAGAATGAAGTCCCTAACAGAGTCGTTATCTTTGTTTGCGAGAAAAACTTTTTATACGGAACTTTTGTATTACAAACTATTAAAACGTACAAAAGAAGATCCTAAACAAGAATCTAAGTATAATTTGATTTTGGATAGCTATAGAGATTTGATCTGCAAACGATTACTTTACTCCTTGGACCACTCGACGGTGAAGAAATGCACACGACGACAAAGAAGTGTAGGAAATGCTACGAACAATTTGGAGAGTTGAACAACAAGAAAGCTCTGGCACAATGGCACGAGAAGCTTTTGTTTCTCTCACTCTGCTCTTAAATTTCAAAGACTTGAAGATTGCTGCAAAAAACTTGGAGAGATGAACAATAAAAAAGCTCTAGCACAATGGCACGAGAAGCTTCTATTTCTCTCACTCTGCTCTTAAATTTTAAAGACTAGAGAATTTAGCCCATTTCTCTGTCTCTCCTTTTTCTCTCTATGTGTCCATTTATAGGGTTTAAGAGCGGTTACAAGAGTCTGCGTGCACTACGGACAGTCAACATTGTTTTACCATTATGCACACACTTTTGGGGGATTAACATCCCACGTTTTATATGAGTGGGTGCACAACTTCTTGCCTTCTTGACACTTAGCTTCCAATACGAGGAAAGCATAAATCATGGGGGACAGTTATTTATACACATTTCACAAAAAGTACGGCATGTAAGACACACATTCGTAACTGCTCACTGTCAGTTAGGATAATATGTACACTTTTGAAGTCGTTTGGAGACTGACACATTTTTAGTAAGATTGGCACTGCGGCGTACTTCTGAATAGAATGACACTGCGACGCACTTTTGAAGGAAATGGCACCGAAACACACTTATGAGGAGAATGACACTGTGGCGCACTTTTGAAGATAATGGCACTACGACACACTTTTGAAGAGAATGGCACTGCGGTGCACTTCTGAGGAGAATGGCACTAAGACGCACTTTTGAAGAAAATGGCACTGTGGCGTACTTTTTAAGAGAATAGCACTACGTCTGGGTCACTAAACGACAACCTGGGTTTGCGTGTCGTATCTCCGCTGTAATAATGACCTCCGACTCTTCGGTTTCTGTCTTTATTAGCTGTCAGTCTGCTACATTAAATGTTCAGAGAGAGTAGATCGTTTGTGCGCCATCCTTTGTAACATTAAGAAAGTGCGCCACCTTTCTACTCTCTAAATTGTGTGTCATCCTCTGAAATTAGTATACAGTGCGCCAAAGTAAGTAAATGCGCACATTTCTTCTGGAACATGTAGAAAGTGCTTCATTCTTCTACTGTTAGATTTATTTGTAGAAAACTGTGCCATCTATCTGAGGCGCACTTACACTTCTAAGGAGGATGGCATAGAGGCGCACTTTTGAAGGAAATGGCTCCGTGGAACACTTTTGAAGAGAATGGTACTGCGGCTGGGTCGCTAAATGACAATATGGGTCTGTGTGCCGTATCTCCACTGTAATGATGACCTCTAACTCTTCAGTTTTTGCCTTTGTTAGCTGCCAGTCTGCTGTATTAAATGTTGAGAGAGAGTAGATTATTTGTGCACCATCCTTTGTAACATTAAGAAAGTGTGCCACTTTTTTACTCTATGAATAATGCGCCATCCTCTAAAATTAGTAGACAGTGTGCCAAAGTAAGAAAATACGCATCTTTCTTCTGGAACAAATAGAAAGTGTGTCATTCTTCTACTGTTGGATTTATTTGTAGAAAAATGCGTCATCTTTCTGAGGCGCACTTTTTATGCTTCTACACCCATTCACGATATCCACGTGTCATAGACCTTGCAGTCTCTATTAAGAGCTCTACCCATGAACTACTCCTCAATACCCTAATAAGAATAGCACTACTAGGATAGACAATAACATAGTCAACTGGTATGACAAAACATTATAATGAACCAGATACAAGATGAAGTTATAGAAAGATAGGATAGATGGTGGAGAACTTTTGTCACGACCCGCACCCGGTTTAGGGGCACGAGTGCGTGGGTACGTCCAGCCTACGCCGCAGTGTCGGCGGTAGAACGCTGTCAAGGTCTTGATACTATCTAGCTAATGTCACACAACATCTAATCTCCATAAGGAGGCACGGATGACACAAATAAACGAGCACATACTCAATCACAGGATTACAGCACGATAAGATAACGAACAAAAATTAAATACAACACAAGTCCAAAAAAGTAATATACTAACTCAACAATATCCAAGTCTCAATAAAAATGCCGGAGACAAATCCGGTACCAAAATAGTCTACTTAAAGAACTAACAAGATAGTAATTTCCGGCTAGACCTCCCGGAATCACAACTAATCTACCAAGTCTGCAGCTACTCACCATATGGTCCATAAAGTGTCGGACAACGGTCCTCTAAGGCATAGTCTGGAAAAATGTTTTCAGTCAGGAAGGAGCAAAGCACAATCTCAAATAACAGTTACATTTAATTGATAAGGACTATAAAGTAATAAACATGTCATGCTAGCTACTGAGAAGACAGTGAAATAAATGCAATGGCAATTAAAGAGAGACAGGCAATGTAAAGAGACAGGCAATATAATACAGTCAGTGCATGTATAAAAATGAAAGAACAAGGAACAGTATCATATACGGGTGATGTAGTATATGATTTAAATAGGGAAACAGTAATCTATTCTAAGTGTTTGAAAAAGTAGTTTCAAAATGTGATCGGCTTGGGAATATGTACGATAGCTACAGGGCCTGGCTAATCATGGATGAAGAGCATGATTAACACTTACATTGTTCTACACTACAATAAGAGGTTATGATCACATTTCTTACTAACTACTTCCCCGCCCCCAACTAGTACTGTGGATCCAACCATGACACGTCACGATACACGAGCAAGTCCAGTTTATCATGTACGATGTCTAATATACATGTCGTGTACAATGTCAATACGATAATCAATGTAACATCTCATGACTGCAGATCCAAGCTATACTAGTCCGTGTAGCACAGTGTCAAAGATTCAGTTGTAACATTTCAGGATTATTGAAATTATAGAAATTATCAAGAAATTGGAAATTATCAGAGAATGTACTTGCCTCGGGTCCTTAGCTGGTAATTATTGGTGTCCTATTCCAGAGTATCCCCTGGTGAACCAACAGTCCTATAAATATATTACAAGCAAAACAACATTTGCATCAGATGCTACACTAACACAGTCTAAAAACACTGAGTTCGGGACTATGCTAGGTATGATACTGGTCACCTAGTAGCTAGATACCTAAATATACATATCTAAATTAACATATGTACTTACAATATATATATATATCAAATTAAATACATATACAAAATATATGTATATATATATTAAAATATGCTAAGGGTTTATACAAAATATATATACCAATACGAAAATATAACTCTACATATATATATATATTGATACCAAAATACGGTTATTTGAATATATACCAAATCTTATTATATACATATATATATATGTACACATATATATATACCAATTACCAAAATACATATTTACTTATTTATTCATTTTATCATACATACTATAATTATACAATTAATTACTAATAAATAAGAATATACATTTACATATTTTAAATACATACGTATACTCAATATACACTATACATATTTGATACACATTTTCTATATGAAAAATACACTACACTATTCAACATATATCATATATATATATATATATATATACATTAATACTTACATACGCTAAAGTATATACACATATACTATGCTTATACCAATTATATATACATATATACCAATACGAAAATACAATACTATATACTAGTATATATAAGTACATATATACATTATGTATATACCAATTAAATTAAAAACATGCACATATACACACACATTAATTAAATATATGCAAATACCTATACATTAATATCTACATACATACTTACATACATGTATGATGTATATTCACAGGAAGAAAGAAGGAAGAGAGAGGAGAAGAAGCTTACTGAGGGTAGTCGACGGAGGCTCGCCGGGCCGGAGGAAGTCTGGTTGGGTTGGCCGGTTGGTGGCTGGACCGGAGGGAGGAAGCCACGAGGAGGAGGGTTGAATAGAGGGTGGTCGGACTGTCCGGCGGAGGGAGATGGCACAGCAGGTGGGGAGGCTCTGAGCTCGGCCGGAGTTAATGGGAAGAGGGGGAGTGATAGTTGGTGATGGTGGTGGTGATAGATGGAGATGGTGGTGGTGATAGATGGAGATGGTGGAGATGATGGTGGTAATAGCTGGAGATGGTGGTGGTGATAGGTGATGTCAAGCAGCAGGGGGAGAGTGGAGCTCGTCGCCGGAGTCGGGGAAGGCCAGTAATGGGCGGTCGGAGCCGAGCAGCGCCGTCGTAAAAGGAGCAGGGAGGGTCGGCTGGCTCACTGTGGACGGGGACGCAGAGGGAGGGGCTCAGCGTCGAGGTGGCACAGGCCGGAGCAGTCAGCCGCCTGCCGAGTCGAGGCAACACCAGCCGGGGTCGGGATCAGTCGGCCGGCCGGGTGCAGTGCACAGTGGGAGAGGGATGGCTGACGGGGCTGGAGCAGTCGCGAGGGGAGGATGCTCGGGGTCGGGGTGCAGGCCGCCGGGCTAAAGGAGTTGGCCGCCGGAGGTCGGCCGGGCAGTGAGATGGGGGATGAACAGTAGCTTTCAGTTTCCTCCCCTCCTTAATAATTTCAAATAAAGAAATAAGAAAGAAGAAGGAGAAAGGAAGAAGGAGAAGAAGAGAAGAAGAAAAGAAAGAGAAGAAGAAAGGAAGGAGGAGAAGAAGAATTACATACGTAGAAGAGAGGGAGGTGGCTTGTGAGGAGGGTGTGGTTACCTAGGTTTTCTAGGGATTAGGGCTTATGATGTGACAAGACATTATATAGGGAAGAGGGTTTGATGAAGGGTGAGGATTTGCCCACAGAATGAGTGGTCCAGATTGGACATGAAGGAATTTCATGTGGGGATGAGGGTGAGGGCTTAGTTAAAACAATTATTAGGCTCCCTCATTGTTTTAAACAATGAGGTGTTGACACCAAAATACAATTTTACAAATTAGCCCCATAATTTCGGGAAATTGCACAAACACATAAAAATGACAAAAATTTGGCGGGCGATTCAGTGTCCGGTGTTTTGTAGGGTCAGGGGGCGCTGTATGATCGGTATGGGCTCAATTTGCAGGGCACTGGAATTAAATTGGGATTTTCAGAATTGGTTTAAATAGTATCCTCAATTTAATTAGAAATAAATGCAAGTTGAGTTCAAAAATTAATTAGGAGTACATGGGGCCAAAATCAGGTCAGGTCATCAATACCAATAATAAAGAAGACTCAGAACAGAATATTACCCTAATTTGGGCCGCAAGAAAAATAGGTCAAGATTGTCTCCAATTTAAATTGGAACGCACAACGATACAAAATAGAGATTTATTAAATAACGTCCGCGACGATTTTTGTGCGGCCATAAATAATGTACAGAGAGCATAATTATGAGTTGCAAAAATAGCAGAATGGAAGGCGGGCATGTCTAGGGCAAGATTGTGAATTTTGTTGGAAGACAAAAGTCAGGATACTGCTCCAATTATCGAAGCAAAGGCAATGCGCAAAAATATTAAATAAAATATGGTAATTAAATACAAACTCCAAGAATTTAAAATTCTAAATAAATAATTAAATACAAAATTCTATAATTCAGACAGGTGGTCATCTACTAGGCTTCTAGGTCAAGTCTACTAGCTTAAAAATAAATAAACACTGCATATAATACTATATTTATTTACACATCACACATAATTATTTAAATCAAATATACTATCATGCAATTAATTAATTTTAACTACCATAATATTAAATATTGTAAAAAGTCAAAAATACCCCTGTTTTCGAAATGTGGTAGTGACAAGTCTACCCACCTTAAAAGAATTTCGTCCTCGAAATTCAAAATCCTCATAGTAGCATTTAATCATGCACATTATTTTTCCCTCAAAATTTAAATTCATCATCCATGAAATCAGGTTATAATCCACAAGGTCTTTTCACAATTTGTCAAAAATTCTGAAATTGTTGCATTCCAAAAAATCCTCGAATAAAATCAAGGTCCATTTTATCAAAATTTCCCGAAATTTTTTTTAGTTAACAATTCAATATTCGGAATTTAATATCCACTCCTCAATTTGATTTTTTTTTTCAATGCACAATTATAAAATGTAATCTCGTCTCACAAGTTTGAATTTAAACATTTATCCATCAAAATTTTATTTTTCGATTTTCTCGATTTTCTCTTCCTCAAAATACTCAACAATGCGATAACTCAAGGATTCTCTAAATGCAACATCCAAATATAAAATTCTAAAATTCATAACTTGCAATCAAATAAATATATTGATAATCTTCCAAAATTTCCAAATTTAATAACCAATTTAAACATGTCATAATCTTCCTGGAATTAATAAATCATAAATTCTGCCATGTTAAATTCTTGGCCCTTTATTTAAATCGGTGTTTATCCTCGAATTTTAACCATCTTGTTAATCATCTTGTCTCTTCTGTCAAGTCATAACCCCTTTATGAATCTTCGTCATGGTCAAACCTCGATAATCATGGTCCAAGAAAAATTCTTCCTACAATCATACAACTTGCAACCTAAGGGGAATATGTACGGTCAGGGTGTCTTGTCATGGTATTGCAGTCTCTATATCAGGGGTACCATTAACTACATTCTAACAAGAAATCATGCATACAAGCTACGGTACTAAGGTATCAGTCAATCAATCAAATAGATAGGAACAGAAGAAAGGAAAGAACAGAACCTGCTAACACATTACCTGCAGTATCGGTCTCCTCGACCGTTATCGCAAATGTCCCGCCCTGCTGGGGTGGTTCCTTTCGCGGGTGCTGAGCATTATATGGTTCCACAGGTAGCCTAACTGGATTTCTATACTCTGAAGCTACGCGCTGGCCGGGGAGATAAGGGGCTAGAAGACAATCCTTTACTCGATGTCCCGCAGCGCCGCAGTGCAAACAAAGTCCTAGCCTCGTTCTACAGCTCTCCCAAAGGTGACCTGGCTTCTTACAGAAATGACAAGTCTGCCGTGTCTCTCTTGGAGGCGGTTGCTGATTCTGCTAAACACGGACTGGTGCCTGGTACTGTTGTTGATACTGATACGCCCATGGATGTTGTTGGATAGGAACTGGTGCTAGGTACTGCGGTAGATGCTGAAATGTCCATGGTTGTTGCTGACTATGAAATGGTACTTGGTACTGGTGTTGGTGCTGAATACGGGAATGTTTGGCTGGTCCTGTGCTACCATTCGTATCTCTAAAAGTATTGTGACTCCTCTTAGGCCTGAGATCCAGATCCTCTTCTGCAATCTGAGCATCCATCAAGATACCCTCAAAGGTAGCGGTACGACGACCAGAAGTGCGTGACCGAATCTCTCTCGTCAGTCCCTTTCTAAATTTCCGGGCTCGATCTCCTGGGTCCCGAATCATAGATGATGCAAAATGGCTCAATCTACAGAATTCTGAAGCGTACTCGTCGACCGACATGTTTCCTTGAACTAAGTCATGAAACTGACTCTCCAAGGTTCCCAATGCCACGTCGGGAAAGAACTTCTCCTTGAAGAGTTCTTTGGAGGTCTCCCAAGTAAGTCCTTGTGCAGTAATTCTCGGTTCCGTGCGATACCACGTGAGTGCGATATCGAACATCTGACTGCCAGCGGCTTTTATCTGTAAGTTCTCCGAAATCTGGGTCAATCGGAGGCTCCTCTCTATATCCTCTAGCCAGTCGTCAGCGTAGAGTATCCCTTCGGTGCCTTTAAACTCTCGAGGTATCATCCTCTTGAAATCCACTATAGTGCCTGATCTCTGCTGCTGGCCAGGAAACTGCTGGTACTGTGCTACTCTCTCCAAAGCTTGGAGAGTCACTTGATGGGCATTCTCCATATTTTCTTTCATCAGCTTGGTTTGTGCCTGGTGCGCTTCTGCTTGCACCCTCTGAGCCTCAGCTTGGACTCGCTGAGCATCTGCCGTCACTCTCTGGGCATCTACCATGCCCTGGATCAAGGTAAATATCTGCGTTCCGTCAATGGGCAAACCTCCGGGAATCGGAGTCGGTGGAGGAGGAAGGTTGTCCGTCTCAGCTGCGGCAATCCTCTGAGCAGGTGGGGGAGGAGGATCCCCAAAAATTGCAGATACTCCTACGTGCATCGGAGATGTAGGAGGAACTACTGCTGTCTGTCCCTCAGGTGGAGAGGTGACAGGCCCCTCTAAAGCTGATGTTCCCGCTCTCATAGATCGTGTCTGCGACGACATCCTGAAGACAGATCCCAAAGAATCAATTTAGGCAAAAATGTGATATCATCAAGGAAGGACAGTACAGTTCTAAAGAACAACATTCAAGATAAAAGATTGGAAAAAATCCTAGTTGTGATTGCACAGGTCAAAGATACATCCAAGGTCTGATGCTTCTATCCCTCTAAGTACCACAGTTCTATCACAAGCACACTCACTGCTAGCCTCCTTACCTACTGCAATCTTTGATACTAGTTATCCTTATCACTCAAGTGTATATCAAATGCAACACACCATACTAAGTACTGCTCTCTCTCCAATACAATCCTCGATGAACACCTAAGCCAGTTGGCAGTGAAATCACAATCATGCTCAAGCCAACAGATCCTTACTCATGCATCTCATCTATTTATATACTAATATATCTCTCCCACTATAAAATCCTATCCTTAAATAAAATTCCTGAAAATAACTCCTCGAATAAATTTTAAAGTAAATGCATACACTTTCCTCAAGACCAATTATCTAATACTGAAGTGAAAACTTAATCACAAAAAAAATCCTTACAGACTTGTCTAGGTTTATTGAATCGAATCTAAATCCTCAAAAAGTTTTAATGACAATATCTCAACTTCTCAAAATTCTAAAAATTTGCAATTCATTTTCAATCTTCAAATCATAATTTAAATCCATATCTTGTAGTCTAGTAGATCTAATGTTATCTTTCTCACTGTCCTCACCGACGTGTGTCATCATATAATACCATAAATCAGTCTGCAAACTCATCTTGATTGAAATTAAACCCTACAGTGAGACCTAAATTCTAATTTAATACCTGATCAACAACAACAAGTGAGAATGGACGGAACAAGGGAATGATTTTAAATTGGGAATTATAACAAGATTTTCAGGGGTCATCCCAGGAATCTCTCAAGGAATTGTGATTGAGTATTCGCTCTCGTCCTAGTATCCTATGTCCTAGAATCCTATCGCAGGCACGCAATAGTGTAACAAAGATGCCACACTACTACGACATCGTACAATTCGCAAAGTCTGACCTGTATGGGCCACCACTAAAAACGTGTCACGACCCGCACCCGGTTTAGGGGTACGAGTGCGTGGGTACGTCCAGCCTACGCCGTAGTGTCGGCGGTAGAACGCTGTCAAGGTCTTGATACTATCTAGCTAATGTCACACAACATCTAATATCCATAAGGAGGCATGGATGACACAAATAAATGAGCACATACTCAATCACAGGATTACAGCACGATAAGATAACGAACAGAAATTAAATACAACACAAGTCCAAAAAAGTAATATACTAACTCAACAATATCCAAGTCTCAATAAAAATGCCGGAGACAAATCCGGTACCAAAATAGTCTACTTAAAGAACTAACAAGATAGTAATTTTCGGCTAGACCTCCCGGAATCACAACTAATCTACCAAGTCTGCAGCTACTCACCATATGGTCCATAAAGTGTCAGACAGCGGTCCTCTAAGGCATAGTCTGGAAAAATGTTTCCAGTCAGGAAGGAGCAAAGCACAATCTCAAATAACAGTTCCATTTAATTGATAAGGACTATAAAGTAATAAACATGTCATGCTAGCTACTGAGAAGACAGTGAAATAAATGCAATGGCAATTAAAGAGAGACAGGCAATGTAAAGAGACAGGCAATATAATACAGTCAGTGCATGTATGAAAATAAAAGAACAAGGAACAGTATCATATACGGGTGATGTAGTATATGATTTAAATAGGAAAACAGTAATCTATTCTAAGTGTTTGAAATAGTAGTTTCAAAATGTGATCGCTTGGGAACATGTACGATAGCTACAGGGCCTGGCTAATCATGGGTGAAGAGCATGATTAACACTTACATTGTTCTACACTACAATAAGAGGTTATGATCATATTTCTTACTAACTACTTCTCCGCCCCCAACTAGTACTGTGGATCCAACCATGACACGTCACGATACACGAGCAAGTCCAGTTTATCATGTACGATGTCTAATATACATGTCGTGTACAATGTCAATACGATAATCAATGTAACATCTCATGACTGCAGATCCAAGCTATACTAGTCCGTGTAGCACAGTGTCAAAGATTCAGTTGTAACATTTCAGGATTATTGAAATTATAGAAATTATCAAGAAATTGGAAATTATCGGAGAATGTACTTGCCTCACGTCCTTAGCTGGTAATTATTGGTGTCCTATTCCAGAGTATCCCCTGGTGAACCAACAGTCCTATAAACATATTACAAGTAAAACAACATTTGCATCAGATGCTACACTAATACAGTCTAAAAATACTGAGTTCGGGACTACGCTAGGTATGATACTGGTCACCTAGTAGCTAGATACCTAAATATACATATCTAAATTAACATATGTACTTACAATATATATATATCAAATTAAATACATATACAAAATATATGTATATATATATTAAAATATGCTAAGGGTTTATACAAAATATATATACCAATACGAAAATATAACTCTACATATATATATATTGATACCAAAATACGGTTATTTGAATATATACCAAATCTTATTATATACATATATATATATATGTACACATATATATATACCAATTACCAAAATACGTATTTACTTATTTATTCATTTTATCATACATACTATAATTATACAATTAATTACTAATAAATAAGAATATACATTTACATATTTTAAATACATACGTATACTCAATATACACTATACATATTTGATACACATTTTCTATATGAAAAATACACTACACTATTCAACATATATCATATATATATATATATATATATATATACATTAATACTTACATACGCTAAAGTATATACACATATACTATGGTTATACCAATTATATATACATATATACCAATACGAAAATACAATACTATATACTAGTATATATAAGTACATATATACATTATGTATATACCAATTAAATTAAAAACATGCACATATACACACACATTAATTAAATATATGCAAATACCTATACATTAATATCTACATACATACTTACATACATGTATGATGTATATTCACAGGAAGAAAGAAGGAAGAGAGAGGAAAAGAAGCTTACTGAGGGTGGTCGACGGAGGCTCGCCGGGCCGGAGGAAGTCGGGTTGGGTTGGCCGGTTGGTGGCTGGACCGGAGGGAGGAAGCCACGAGGAGGAGGGTTGAATAGAGGGTGGCCGGACTGTCCGGTGGAGGGAGATGGCACAGCAGGTGGGGAGGCTCTGAGCTCGGCCGGAGTTAATGGGAAGAGGGGGAGTGATAGTTGGTGATGGTGATGGTGATAGATGGAGATGGTGGTGGTGATAGATGGAGATGGTGGAGATGATGGTGGTGATAGGTGGAGATGGTGGTGGTGATAGGTGATGTCGAGCAGCAGGGGGAGAGTGGAGCTCGCCGCCGGAGTCGGGGAAGGCCAATAATGGGCGGTCGGAGCCGAGCAGCGCCGTCGGGAAAGGAGCAGGGAGGGTCGGCTGGCTCACGGTGGACGGGGACGCAGAGGGAGGGGCTCAGCGTCGAGGTGGCACGGGCCGGAGCAGTCAGCCGCCTGCCGAGTCGAGGCAACACCAGCCGGGGTCGGGATCAGTCGGCCGGCCGGGTGCAGTGCACAGTGGGAGAGGGATGGCTGACGGGGCTGGAGCAGTCACGAGGGAAGGATGCTCGGGGTCGGGGTGCAGGCCGCCGGGCTGAAGGAGTTGGCCGCCGGAGGTCGGCCGGGCATTGAGATGGGGGATGAACAGTAGCTTTCAGTTTCCCCCCCTCCTTAATAATTTCAAATGAAGAAATAAGAAAGAAGAAGGAGAAAGAAAGAAGGAGAAGAAGAGAAGAAGAAAAGAAAGAGAAGAAGAAAGGAAGGAGGAGAAGAAGAATTACATACGTAGGAGAGAGGGAGTTGGCTTGTGAGGAGGGTGTGGTTACCTAGGTTTTCTAGGGATTAGGGCTTATGATGTGACAAGACATTATATAGGGAAGAGGGTTTGATGAAGGGTGAGGATTTGCCCACAGAATGAGTGGTCCAGATTGGACATGAAGGAATTTTATGTGGGGATGAGGGTGAGGGCTTAGTTAAAACAATTATTAGGCTCCCTCATTGTTTTAAACAATGAGGTGTTGACACCAAAATACAATTTTGCAAATTAGCCCCCTAATTTCGGGAAATTGTACAAACACATAAAAATGACAAAAATTTGGCGGGCGATTCAGTGTCCGGTGTTTTGTAGGGTCAGGGGCGCTGTATGATCGGTATGGGCTCAATTTGCAGGGCACTGGAATTAAATTAGGATTTTCAGAATTGGTTTAAATAGTATCCTCAATTTAATTAGAAATAAATGCAAGTTGAGTTCAAAAATTAATTAGGAGTATATGGGGCCAAAATTAGGTCAGGTCATCAATACCAATAATGAAGAAGTCTCAGAACAGAATATTACCCTAATTTGGGCCGTATGAAAAATAGGTCAAGATTGTCTCCAATTTAAATTGGAACGCACAACGATACAAAATAGGGATTTATTAAATAACGTCCGCGACAATTTTTGTGCGGCCAGAAATAATGTACAGAGAGCATAATTATGAGTTGCAAAAATAGCAGAATGGAAGGCGGGCATGTCTAGGGCAAGATTGTGAATTTTGTTGGAAGACAAAAGTCAGGATACTGCTCCAATTATTGAAGCAAAGGCAATGCGCAAAAATATTAAATAAAATATGGTAATTAAATACAAACTCCAAGAATTTAAAATTCTAAATAAATAATTAAATACAAAATTCTATAATTCAGACAGGTGGTCATCTACTAGGCTTCTAGGTCAAGTCTACTAGCTTAAAAATAAATAAACACTGCATATAATACTATATTTATTTACACATCACACATAATTATTTAAATCAAATATACTATCATGTAATTAATTAATTTTAACTACCATAATATTAAATATTGTAAAAATTCGAAAATACCCCTGTTTTCGAAATGTGATAGTGACAACTTTATTCTAGAATATCTGTTCGATCTCCCTCAGAAGTACTGTTCCTCAAAGCTCGTCCATATACTTTCATATAATCTCGTGATCCTTTATCAGATTCCGTAATATCCACTTTTCTCAATTTGTGCCTTTAGCTAATCCATAATCTTGAGTCAATTTTATATTCTCAATTTTAATCCCTTCATTTAATCTAGAATTATTCTTTGTATTCCTCAAGTTTTCTACATCCCCAATGTTTAATGTTTATATCAATTTCTTATCTCCTTTAACAATAAGGCATGTCACTATATTAAATTTTGACCTCAAAATATTTATATCTTCCAATCTTCCTCTACCAATTTATCCTTATGATAAACAAAAATTCCTCAATTCATAACCTTGTAGTCGATTATCATTTCCAAATTTAAATTTATATCCAAAAATCAATGATCTAATGTACACCCTTATTTACTAATCCTTGGTTTTATTATTCAGCTTTATACCACATTCCGATAATTCTAATTCATAAAATTTAATTTGCCACCATCCTCAATACTTCCTCCATCCTTAAAATATAAATTTAACCCCAATATATTTAAAGTGTATCCTTTATGCACTTCTCCATATTCATACTCTCAAAATGCCTTTATGTAAGGGGACTGATCATCCTCAACCTAACCTTCATTTTTCTTATATTTTCTTGATTTGCTATAATTCATAATTCACTATTTTAAAATATCAATTATTATTGATTTATCCATCTATATGCCCAAGAAATTATTTAAAAAATATATATCAAAATTTAAACTAATAATTACCTCTATCCAATACTTGAGGCGTAGTGGCGCTCGAGCACAATCTTTTATCTTATGCTCATTGGATCCATAATAGAGGCATTGTTTCTTCCTCTTCCTACATTCATCCCATGTATGCTCTGACTTTCTACAATATGCACAAGTGGAACTCCTCTTAATTGGCCTCCGCTAAGATGAAACTCTAACCAGGACATGATGCACATGCTCTATACTTGGGCGCTTCATGGGCCCGGGGTGGATACCATCTAATGCCCACTTGAGTCTGGATTATTTCTTTTGGTGATGAATAATACCTAATAGATGTTGGATCATTTGACCTTGCTCCCTCTGTACTCTTGTCAGCTCTTCCAATTCCTGCATAACCCTTGCTTCATCCAACTGTCTCTTCCCGTGATCCGAGGTTGGAGGCACTGTATCCTCCGAGGTTCCTTCCACACGAACCTTCTTGCTTGCATCCCCTTCCGCCATGTTCAAAGTCGTCATTTCTGATGATATAGAAGAGAAGATAATGATTTTCAAAGAAATAAGAATTCACATGTTTACAAGGAAGAACAAATATTCAAGAATCAAATGAGTATGGAAGTTTCCTAGATGTGATTGAGTATTCTTTCATCCTAGCAATCCTAGATCCTATCGCAGGCTCGCAGTAGTACAACTAAGTCGTTGCACTACTACGACATCAAACTAATTGTGAAGCTTGACCTGCATGGACCACCACAAAAATGTGTCATGACCCACACCCGGTGAAGGGACACGAGTATGTGGGTACGTCTGGCCTACGTCGTAGCATCGATGGTAGAACGTTGTCTAGGTCAACAATTTTATCTGAATATCTCACACAATGATATATAAAATATGTCAATGATATCCCAACTCCTTACGGAGGACATGATGATAATATAATATGATAATCAATACTCAGTCACAATAAAACTAGAGAAAGATATTGGCATGATATCAAATAAAAGAAAATAGAATCATAAAATATCAACTCGATATCACAACAATATCCAAGCCTAATAGTCTATCCACAAAACATAAATAGTCTCAAATATATAGCATGCCAAATGTCTAAGCTAGAGACATATCTAGTACAATAAGAAAACTAGCTAAGAGTCTTCTATCACTACTTGGGCCTCCTTAACGGCTGGTACTAGATCATCCTGCACTAAGGGTACTATCTCAGCTGGCTCACCGTCCTATGGTCCATAATATGTAGGACGTCAGTCCTCAATATAATCATCTGGAAAATATATCCAGTCAGGATTGGAGCAAAGTACAACCA